>JTDE01003059.1:33113-57847 GCA_014338405.1 Paragonimus skrjabini miyazakii | reverse complement strand
ATATATATATATATATATATATATCTGTTAACGACCACACTTGTGACGCGGAATGCAAGAGAGAGTGACATCATGAAAATGCGCTCCGATCACATGCCGTGACATAACATAAAGGATGATATAGTGATGGGACGTAGGTGAAATGATCTGAAGAAACCTTAAAAACAAACCGAATTATCGATTGTTCATAAGTTATTTTCAGATATTTCCAACTTGTAGACCATGGAGAGCTTACAAATAGATGATGAACTGAATCCCATGCGGGGAACTGGGTGGCACTGTCAAACTACTCAAACTTGGACAGTATGGATATTTGAGGAGACCGTTACCCAAATACACAACCATGTGATTGGTTGATGGCGTCAGTACTAAATACACACACATACACACACACAAATAAGAAACCGATACCCGTTGTAGAGCGTATATCAAAGTAACCGAACGTATTAGAGATTAACAAGTGATTACTGGTGAATAAAACCAAGGCTCAAATCTGATCGTAATTCTAACGCGTACACTTGAAATAGTTACCGGTGTAACATTCCACAGAAAATAGATGAGCACGCAGTAAGGAGAGCACAATGGGTTCACACACTGACAACTATTACATGATCCGGTTGGTAGACATGTAGATAATTGGCATGTCACGTGATCAGATTATTGTGCATTTTGTGAACAGTACCCTCGAAGATTCAGTGACCTCATTAGAAGTAAGCTAATTGCTGTTGGTTGGAAGATAGGTAGACGCCATACATGTGTACGCAAAAGCAGCTCGAACAAACCCTTAATCCTCCATGGTCACTCATTCTAAAACCATTCTAGACAGAGCCGGGCATGAATCATTTGATGCGGTAGGCAGTGGCTGACCTATTTTCCACTACCCGACACACATCATCATCACCTTCCTCCATTAAACTGTGATATGCCCCACCCAGTGGGGCATTAACTGATCCACGTGACACGTTCTATCGATCGATTTATAAATCGCGTACGATTTATGTAATTATAGGAGTCTGGTAAGAATTACCAGAAACAGCTATTTGCCCAGTTAACTTCTTACGAATTCTACGGGAATCTGGAGAAGATAAACAGGTTGACTTGAAATCAGTCCATCAAGTAACACGCAGAAAGCATAGGTGTTCGACGAGCCCGGCACCGATTGTCGATCACACGATTACGAACTCAAGCTCCAATCAGATTGATTATTTTTGTCTAGGGTGAAGGACTTAGATAATGCCCAGCTCATCAGTGTCTCATAGCTGAAAAGGAGAAAATGCGAATTTTTTCGCCCAATCAACTGGAAATTTGTCAAGCGCATGACCTTATTGTGTATGCAAAGGACGTTCGAATGTCCAAATTGGATCATGATCACACCATATTCCCATTTACAGAAAGACAGGGTCAACTTACGTGATCTGATGCACCCTGGACAGCGTGCAGCATAGAGGACACACGGCTGTCAACCTCACGAATGAACGAGTTCGTGTACACTGTCCATAAATGCAACTCGGACCGATGACCTAGAACTAGTACCAATACATGGCATATCCAGGAAAGGATGCGGATATCTTCACTTTGGAGACAGCCTTCAGTCAACGGTTGGATTACCTGGGCAGGAGAATGCGAACAGAAACCTCAAGTTGAAATATGCAATAATACATTTGAAGGAGTTCAATCCTAAAACCAAAGCACCCAGCTACAAACATCGGCAAAATAAAAAGGAGTCACAGGAATATCTGCTACTACTGAGCTTCATGAAATAGGCATCAATAAAGGCGAAGCAAACAAATCATGCATCTCGATTACAAACTGAGAAATGGATTATCTGCCAAAAGCGAAAATGGACTACAATGTGTTTGGCAATGACAGAGCAGTTAAGATCTGAATAAAAATTCAACAAATTGGTATAAAAAGTAATGAGATAGACAATAAGAGGCAAACGGTTACTGTTTACAAATATATATGTATATGTCTAGAGAAAAGTTTGAATGATTTAGATGAATAAACAGAAAAAAGTAACAGAGAACAATGCAACCAATGACGGAGTATGCATGAACTCACAAAACGAACGACTGAGTGATAAAGGATTTCAGACGTCACACAAAAAACTGTCTTGCAACTATAGCAAAAAAACATTCATCATATAATGAAACCAAGCCAGATTTATGCCATATATTGCACCCAAATACTTTACTGGGTGAGACGTACGGTAGGTTTAGTTTCCGATCCGTAGTTTTGGACAATTATTAGAAAGCTGCATGTTTGCTACTCCTTTAAGGAAGGGGGAACATCAACGCATTCAGTTTATTGAGGACTAAGGATTACACTTTAGACCAGAATTATTATCTTGAAAGATGAGACGGAAACATAGCTAAGACAAAAAGGAAAAAAATGAGAGAATTTCAGGCTAGAGGACATTCGAGTTCGTAAACAGTAGAAATGACACTTGATCACCCAAGCGAGTGAACCCGGAGCCATCCTACATGTGATCCCCTATAAAAACTATACTGAGAAAAACGGGGATCCACAATGTGAGCACCAGTGACCCGAATTTGTACCTGTTTAGTCAACCAGTGGTGACATTTAACTTTTACGTCTCAATCTGAAAACCAGAAACGACCTACTTAGACAAACTCCGATGAAAAAGATTCACGCCTGTAACCCAGGTCATACGAAGAACATTAGGCTATCGACTCTGGCCTGGTTCACCACACACAAATGCCGTAAGACGTGACAGGCGATAGGTTAACGCACGCAAAACATACTTAGGTCAGCGCAACATGTATAGCGAGATAATCATACAGTGATCAAAAGTCTACCAACCCGAAGGCAGGCGAGTAAAGGGTCGTTGCCATTGCCAAAATGACTGGCTTACATCCTAATGCGTCAGAAACTGACGAATAACTTTCGAGCGTTCACCGCGTGAACCAGGTAGACCTTATAGATGAACAGAGGTGTGGTATCACCAAAACCACAACGGCAAATCGCCTGTTCACGACGAAATTTCATCAGTTAAAACGCTTGGATTCTCAATCCCTGAAAGTCTCAAACCAACATATCAAGAAGAAAAACACATGAAAAACGAAGCTGTTCACCCCGCTTAAAATTACCGTACAACCGTGTCATATTTATGGATTAAAATACCCTTGACGATCGGTGGAAAGTCCAGCACTCTTTATAAACACTTTAAGCAATCTGATCGGTTGACCGACGTCCAATCAATACGGCTGGGCAACTACTAGACTTTAAGCGCATAGTGTTCCAAATTTGAATTTAGACTTGACATTAGCTTCCAGGATTTGCTCGTCCCAGCAAGAAGAATTCACCCTAGAGTTGTATTATACGTTCGGTGCGTCAGAGAGAAGCAGAGATCATGTTAGTGATGCAGTTAGCGAACAGCATCTGGGCTTCAAGCGCTTCACTTTTGAGCTCACCGACCACACAGCGGGCGCTAAAACAACCGTCAAAAGAGTGAGCTGTCCATATGGCATTGTAGATTATTTAGCGAAAAGGCGTTCAATATAAAGCACAATCTTTATTGCCCAACTCGCTAGTTACCATGCCACACGCGCGCTCGCAATTTTGAATCACAATTCCAGTCCACAACACCCCCCGGGTTCCGCTCACACGTCGTGTGCACTCCTACCCGGTTTAGGTGTGTGATTGGCGTCTTCTACCCGGGGGTTTTCTGCCTGCTATTCCTCGTCCGTTGTTCCGATTTCGTTCAGCGATGGCTTGTCCGGTCGCTCGTGCTGTCCTCCGTCTATCTACTATAGGTTTTGAACGTACTCCACAGCCGTGTCGAGATATTCCTGAGAGTGTTGGAATAATCACGCCTTCAATTAGGTCATCCATCCTATTTCGGCTGCCACATCTCGCCCGTTGGTCCGCTCCGGTCGCCCAGGCCGTTCTCCATCCGCTCACTGTGGGTTTTTGGACGCACCTCCCCTGTGTTGAGGTATTCCACCGAGAGTTGGAATGCTCGCACTTCCTGCCTGACAGTTCTCCACAATTAGAGCCAAGCACCGGGAACTATTTCCAAATCCGCGTGCTCACAGCCAACTGGGGTGCAGTAAAGAAACCGGTGATCCCACGCGTGGCGCTAGAGACATGAAAGGTTGATGATGAAGCTCTAAGAACCCAAACGAAACCCAGATCTGATAACAAAGTCGTTCAGAGATGTAAGTGGAAGTAGCGGATATATTTGTAACTGCTACGCAGTGTAAGTAAATGTGGACGCTGAAGGCAGCTAGTTTAAATGGCAAGTAGGGAATTGTTCCGTTCACACAACGATATCACTAGCATTTGGTATGCTGTCATAAGAGCCATGAGTTCCATTAACCGTGACAAGCTCAGTAAACAAACCGATTGGGATGAAAGACTATGACACACAGTCATCATCATCATGCTACTAAGATGCTAATGATGTCATTATGCGAACAAAACAATTCCCTAATTGCCACAGTATGAGAGTGCAACCAATCGCCGAAATATCCATCACAGAATGGACGAGAAATTTCCGGTTTCTACATCAACAGTTGTGCTGTCACGTCGGGGGCTGGGTACTATTAAGTTACTCAAACTGAGACTATGACTTGTGAATGATAACGTTACAATTGGGCTATCGCTAAATCTGAAGAGTGGGCATAATAATATGGAACGGAAGTTAAAGTTCCACGTGAGTCCAGAATAACGCCCGTCGTCGGACTAGAAAGAGGGAGGGACTATAGATATACAAGAAAAGACGGACAAAACAACGTGACCTGCAAACCACCAGAGCAAAGCACGAGTTTGCAATCCACTGGAAATCAACGATTAGCATGCCCGTCCATAAGCGATCAGCTGGTATAAATAACCGGAATATCCGCTATTCACAGGGATCTGTTTAAGTAGACGGCTGGGATCCACTCATTTTTGCGTCAATCAAAAGTATAACTGAATGGGAACGGAGGGAGCAAATGTGGGTGAAACTCCCATTTGTATAGCTGTCCAAGCAGGTTAGCCAGCCACATCAAAAACATTAGCTTATTACAAATACTGCAGGAAAATACATCACTGACGACCGTGTTAGTTCTTTTCTACTGGGAACGAAAGGAATACATACCATGAGGGCGATATCGTCATCTGTCAGACCAAGTCCGGTTGCCGAAGTCACGTGATTACCAAACTGGTCCACTGCGTTTACGTTCTGGCCGCACGTCTGGTTGAGCATTCGCCAGTAGATCAGACCGCGGAGTAAACCAAGAAAGACCTGGGTACCATGGGTAGAAGGAGCGCAACAGGAGACTGGAACGATCATGTGACCGGGAGCAGGGCAGCGATTTTCACGTCCGGCTAAAGGATAGCGGTCCGAGGGGCTAGAGACGGTGTCGACACCGACCGGTGTGGAGTCGGTCGATGCGTGTAGATCCGTAGTGGTCAACTTTCGTGTCCGCTTTGAACGATATCCCGGCGGTAGTTGATAAGACACACCGGTTACGTTCGGTGGGACGGAATTAGTCATGTGACCGTAGCATGCGATCAGTCTGAAAGGGTCATTTTCTCCGTAGACTGGAAAAGTGTACGTAGAGAAGGAGACATCAAGCTTGTTCATTTACATCAACAAATCATAGGATACAAAAATATGGACATGAGGGTTGTGTGACTTAATCCAATACCCTGAAGGAGAAGGATGGGATATTCACCAAGAATTAACCGTAGGCCAGTGGGAGACGAAAGTGGCAAGGATCACTTAGAAACGAATGGAGTCAAAAAGCACAATTTCAAAGTTAAGAATAATTTGTTTTACCCAACCGGCGAATGTTCACGTACGTAATCGAGGAAATGAAAAGATGCGCGTATATGTACGCACAAGAAAAAACTGTTCATAGAGCACGTTCTGGGTTATGCAAATAGACCATTTTAAAAACTGGACAACTATCTAGTCAGTTAAAAGATAACGGCACAAACAAGAGAACTGACGTTCTGTGTATAGAAGCTAGTGAAAAGTGGTTTAAATATCTGATGGCTTTGTCTGAAAAGAAACACACCAAATAAACAACATATGAAGTGAATGTGAGTGCCCAGAAGATAGTACCTGGGAAAATTTGTCACAAGCCGTGAAGTGTTTTGATGGGAGAAAATTTAACTGGGTCAGATGTGAAGATACTGTTACTTGTAGAGCGACACACAAGCGAGAAGAACAATGTGACCAATGACAGTGGATAAAAAAATGAATCAGACACACAATTAAATGTGGCGTGGTATAGAAGGATGATGAATACTGACAAAGCAAGTAAAACGTTTGATTTCGGAACAGAGTTGGCTGATGTGGACTAGTTATATTTTGCTGGAACAAAATGTACTACTGAAATGTTTGACCATGGAACAGCTTGAACATCCGTGTGTATAGCGGAATGACAATTGCGCACATTGCTTGTAACCAGGAATTCTGAAGGACTTAGTTGTAAGCTTCCAGAAGACATCCAACACACTAACTGAACAATGGTATTTCTCGTTAGTTAACTCGTGTATATAGACATAAAGGTCCTCGTGAATGATCAACTATTAGGCAATAAGGAGAAAAAGATAGAATGTGCCGAGGCAGCTTGTTTGAACAACGTGCTATCGAGTGTGAAGGCCGTCTTGGTTAATGTTCACGTAGTTGTTTGTTTGGTGACTAATGAAAACAAGACCTGATATATCCGGGTCGACGGTATAGCTTACTCACTATAACGCCATTGAGAAGAGATTTTACACCAATCGGCTGCATCAACAGCACATAGTTGATGAACAAACAGTGAGATCATAGATAACAGAAGCTCACATATGAATTGATCAGCAAGTGAAACACCGAATATAACACATAAAATCCAGAATATTGTGAGGGGAAGAAACGAGAGACGAACTGACAGAAGAAAACGTGTAACGGTGTCGGCTGGATACAAACTGTTACTCATGTCGAAAACATCGAATGAAACAAGTGTGAAATCTGCGACAGCAGTAGAGTGATTGGTGCACCGCTATGACATTACAAAATGATAGATTTTTTAAAGTCAGTAATATCAAGAAAATCCGCTTGGCATCCGAGGGGAAAAAATTCAAAAAGTGTGCTTACGGTATTCATTAATTGATAAAAGCGATGCGGTAGTTAAGAAAGAGGAACAGAAGAACGAACAAAGGAACTAACAAAAAAAAACCAAACCTGTGATTCCATCAGGTGTATAACTATAAACCAACACATGTATAGTAGCATATGGTTGGTATTTTGCTATAATACCACTTAATCGCAAAAAAAGACCTAGCAGCTGGGTCAATATTAAGCACTGAATGGTTACACGAACAGTCACTGACAGAAACAGATAAAGGTAGAATGGATGATATCTTGACCACCTGAAGCCGCCTTAAATCACCTCAGGTGAGAGATAAAAATGGGACGATGTATGCAAGTTTCATATCGTAGGATCCTAACTCAACATACCATAAGATCACTACAAACACTGAAAAAAAGCGAAAAGTGATTCAGGTGAACCATACCGATTTAGATTAACGAGAGATGTTGGTAACTAACACGAATTCGTTTGATCGCACAATGACATCAGAAACGCATAGAATACACGGTCATAGCTCTGATCAATTACTCTTCCAATACAGTTTCGAAGAAGAAAAAGCTGGTCATGAATTGTCAACTCGAAAATAAGTATCAACCACACGACTGTATACGTTGTTCAGAGCTTGCATGTACACACCCATTTCAAGTGAAATGTATCTATTCGATTAATTTTATTAACACGATCAATGTCATACAACCCATGCATTTTATCCGTAACGAATACCATGTGGCTCAGCATAAGGAAAAACAGGAAGGAAATGGCCGATGAAGATTGGATCGCTGTAACTGGATTGATAAAGTATTCTAAGCGCGCCCGACATATCCCAGATATCATGAGAAAATGTCCACATGATGCTCAGAATAAATAGTCATATTGGTATCAATGGATACAGCCTAAACGAATAGGGCATAGACCATAAATCTCAAGGAACAGTCCAACCAAGCAGTTAGCAACTGATGGAGAAGAAAAACTAAACACAACGCATCAGAATTGACAAAAGTAAACGACAAACCTAACAGGATCGGTATGAGATAAAACAGGAACGATTTACAACAAATATCTCAGATGGTGTCAATACTGTGCTCACTAATCTGAACATCGGTGACGTTCTGAGGCCGATAGAAAGGTATATTACAAAGTAACACAACGAGTGAATCATTGATCCATAGATTGTAATTCACAATAAGTCTGACTTTTGTGGAATTAATAGTGAAAGGCATGACAGACGGGATGAAAATCGAACTGATTGAATGAATACATTTCTGGCAGAAATAGTCCATCAACAATTTTCGGATCTGTGCAAGGCGATCGGAAATGTTACGAATATGAAGTTATGTGACACAACACCTGTCATCTGCAACGCACACACACACACACATCCAACTGTAATTTAGAAAAACATGGACTAACATGCCTTAGAGATGACTACCAGATCTAAAAATAGAAACTGTTTAGCCCGGCAGTCTAGAACCCTCACACGCGTATAGGTAGTCAAAAAACAAGCTTTCCATCGGTTAGTTAGAGATTACTTTGGTTCCGATGACCTTACCTCCAAGTGATTCGAAGTTTGAACATTACGTCAGGCAACAAGAAGTTCGTGAAGGTACGGCAAGTATGTGAAATATAACGACCAAACTGTCAAACTGAGACATCCGTGACTTAATTGAGAAGAGAAAACATGGGCACACAGTGTGTTCCAGTTATTGTTCATCTAACATGAGAAACACTTTATAATTGGGTGTATTTGGACTCGCAAACAAACTAAGTTTATAAGACTGTAATCAGACGCGCTGAAACCGATGGTAGCAGTTTAGGAAGGGAAATTAGAATACGTTTCCCTGAGGCTTGAATAATTCTTGCGATTACGGAGAATGTTACGACCAAAAGAAATCAAGACAATATCAGTTATTCACTGAGTGATGAACTTTCGACATGTACATCTTTTCAACAAACGAATGACAAATAACTCAATAGGCAGAAAGCTATTTTCCTTGCCTTGCGGTTGTGCTGACCCTAGAGTTGGTGTGAGTGAGACAATAGGTGAAAAAGATGGTTCAGGTGTTACCACCCAATCCAATCAGCTTGACAGGTGGGCCGAACATTTTGGGGAACATTTCAACTCATTTCAGTCAGACCATACAAACAACGGGACCTGAATGCTCGGTTATTTTGCGTCTGGAGCAGAAGTGGCCCTGCAGCTCAAGTTGTTGTGAAGTAACAAGGCTTCTGAACTAAACCTCCTCTCCTTCTGTCTTCAAGGACGGTAGAGGGAGGTATATATCAGAACTGACAAAATGCCGGCTCGTTTCGGAAGCTATAGAGGTACCTCGTGATTGACGCTTATCAACAGCGATTCCCGTATTTAAAAGGGTTCCCGAAGTAAATATGACAAACACAGGAGCATCAGCCTAGTATGGGTTGCGCTTGATTCATTAAGTCAGGAGGAAGTCAGATACTTGAAGGAGAGGCAGGATTCCGATCCGGTTGTGGGTACATTGATCGAATTTTTACCTTGCGACTGATCGTAGAGCATCGACACTCTTGCATGAAGCCAGTGGCCATAATCTTTTTAAACGTTGAGGCTGTATTCTACTCGATTGCTCGTAACGTCTTATGGACATACATTCTTCGCAAGGGGATTTCATGGAGATTCGATAACCCGTCGTAACATGCCTAGCCCAACCACCGGAAACATGCATACCACGATGAACAACGGGACACTGCATAATGAGACTATTTACAGCTGAGTAAAACCACGTGGCGGTCCAGCAGAAACGTGGCCACGAACTATCCAGGAGGTACCTGACTGCTCCATGAACTAAAATGGATAGGAGTTGTCTGTCAGGTTGGGGTTCTTGCGAGAACTCAGATCACTGATTGGCAACGCTATTCGAGATGGCAATATGCCTCAAGCAGCGGCGTGTCTGAATCCATGCTCTCGTAGTCTTTCCATTTAAGCTTCTCATAATACTTTTTGTTCTTCTTAGCAACGTTTTCTTGTTCCAGATTAGACCGAGTCACTGTTGTAGTGAGCGGCAGTCCGAGTCGCAGAACCTTCTGGTCACGCTTACTATTATAAACAAATGATTAAGGACAACACAATTCAATGATAATTTAACGAACGGCAGTATTTAGTTTCGAATGAAAATACATGTTGGTCAACTATTGCAATGAGTTCCAGAATAACAACACTGTTTGTACGAAAGTCAAGCTAAGTAAGGAATATAGAGAGAAAAGTAACAAAACACAAGAAAGCGCTTTTATCTAAGTTTAGTTTAACATGTGGGAATACATTTAGCCATGCGAATGAAGATGCTGAACGTTTTCAAGACAGAATTCGAAATGAAGATTTTTTCGTAAATTGTAAATTGGTGGAACACAATAAAAGCAATAATTCGTTTAGGTGACAGGTATTTTAGGGATTCAGCAAAAAAAGTATGAAACTGTATGTTAACAAACTTAAGAAAACTGGAAAACAGCGCAATCAGGAAGAGTATACACGTTCAGTGATATGAACCGGAGAATGACTTTAAACGTCGGACGCACAAAAATGGCTTTCTGACTTTGGTGAAAACGCTGTTAACATGAAGTGACCATGTTACATTGTCATTCGAAATAGGCCCTAAATATACAACAGAAAGGACACGAGGTAAAGGTGCGTTATTCACATCAGGGAATGGTAACTATTGGAAAATGCTTTTAAAATATCGATTACCTGTCATAAGTGAAAGCAACAAATAGACACGTGACAAGTTTGGCAGTCCAAAAGGTAAGCAAAAGAAATATGGCAGGGTATTTGGTGCCTAACATCAGACAATCTTCATACATGATTGAAGAAGCATGGTCGTCAATTGGCATGTATGCTGTATAGAGTGGGTATAAGAACCAGGAGAATACCACAACTAAGGATAATGAGACATAACTATAAATGTAGCCCGATAAACCATGAGTCATAACTAGTTGCGAAAAACATCCACATTAGACAGATTGAGAACTTGGAGTAGCACCTTTCTGTTGATGTTACCAAATGCATCGTTGTAGTCTAGGAGACATCGGTGAACACCTCCAGGTTCCTTGTTGAAGCTGAAAGAATGAACTGGATTAAATATGGCATTGCGTCAAAGGTGGACGGTGCGCAGCGATGGGTACATCGATCAAAGTCTGTATACTTGGGCGAGAATCAATTTTTCAACCGCTTCCAATGCTACAAACGCGCATGAAATAGGGCGACATTTGACTGTACTTATGTCAGAAACGAGTGTAATGCGTAAAAACCACTAGCGAATGGCAGTTTCATGGTGAGTGTCTCACGTAATCTAACGTCATGTTTATAGGTGTAAGCAACTTGATAGTGAACAATCAAGTCTGGACATGTATATTCTTTTTCGTAATCAGATCTCATACCAGCCGTTTCTTTTGCTATCTAGTAAGAATAAAGACATATAGGCGAACATATGTTTTCGACAATTCATTTTCAAGCCGGTACAATTATATAGGCAGTTAATATAGTTAGATGGAGATATTGATCAGACTTATTACAAAGAAACTAGGTCATTGGTCAGACTCCCTATATAAATGTACCGGCCTGAAGATGAATTATCGAAAACATGTCTTTATTCTCATTACCTAGTAAGACCCTGTTTTTTCATTTATGGGGGGAGTGCCACTTAAGCACCGACATGAGTGTTTATGAGGATGACAAAACCACGGTAAGAACAGATGTACCCTACGGCTGCGAAAGGCGACTGTTTTGTACTGTTACAGGCACACGACACTGTAGTACTGGCTGAAGACTTGAATGCTCAGGTGGGTAGGCTAAAGGTTGATGAGTGACTTAGATTATCCACATCCTTACGGTACTCATCGAACAGACAAAAAGAACGTTCGTTGCAACTCAATGCTGACAACGATCTGTTTCACGTAAGTTCTAGACGTCAGTGCGCAATCTGGCGACCTTCACCGATTAGACGACCATGAACACATACTGACTACTTAGCCATCAGCTATCAGTGGCTTGGCTGTTTCCAGGACTGAGTATCTGTGTAAATTCCGATCATGCAGTGGTGTGTTTCACGTTCGCTTTGAGCTTTGGAGGTAGGCCATTTCGTCTTCAACCCCAAATTGGCGTACTTAACCTAACAGGGACACAGCCGCTCTATATTTACCAGTACCCGCTTGACTCTAGCTTGAGACCTCACTCACCAGAAGACAGTGCAGCACACACAATATACAACGCATAAGTACGGTAATGTCTCGTGTGGCACCACTAGTTCATCTGAAAACGGCTGGGTCTCTGTGTGATCACCAGAGCTTCCCGATGCTCGCAGGAGTACTGCACCCAGCAGCGAGTTAAATTAAGCTCGTAAGGCTACTCGCTTAGGATTCCGGAAGCAACTAGTAGAGGATCGCGAGGCCTGGTGGACACAACGCTCTATTGAGATGGAACAAGCCACTGCTCATCATCACAGACAGCAAAACATCAGTGGTTCACACTGATGCTTAACCGCCACAAAAACACGAAGAAAAAAGCAAACCCCGTATAGGAAGAGAGAAGGAAAAAAGAAGAGGATGGGAAGGGAACTAACTACTAAAAACAGAATGGCTAGATCTATATTCAAATATAGAAGGTGGTTACTTGGCAACAAACTGGGAACTCTTGAGCAACAGGTAGCACAAAGCCAGATGTGAGCGAGGTTATCTGCGGTGCTAACGGAGAGCCCATCCACAACCTGCAATGACGTTCAGGAAGCTGAGCTGAGCACTTCTAACAGAAGTTCAACTAGTTTTTCTCACTTGAGCTCAAGTTTCCAAGACGTCACAACGCACCCTGCCCAGACAAACTCCCTTCTATCGTCTTTGTAGATGGGGATCCAGCCTTAGTCAAAGAGCTGACGGCTCTCCTCCGGAAATTTTGGATCAGTGCAGTTGTTCCAAATGACTGGGGTTTAGTTAGCATCATCTCCATTCTCAAAAATGGTCTACACGCTTTGAGTGTAAATCAGACAGAGATTAGCATAACTTCTATTGCATCGAAGTTGCTTACAACCATTGCATTTGGTAGACTAAGCGAAACGCGCGTACAACATATCCACAGGAAACAAGTCGAGTTTCGTCCTAACCGGGGTTTGTACCGGACTCATGATTACATTCCATCAGACGCTTGAACAGAAGGCCGACAGCTGTTCTCGTTTTGAACATCATAGGCGCCTTTGATTCAGTAAACAAAGTTGCACTCTGGGATTACCTATCGAGAAAGGGTGTGTCGGAGTATGCAAACATCCAGAAGACAATTTACTGTCAGACCTCTGGCCGGGTTAAGGCATATGATAGCCTAGCATCGACCTTTAGCGTCTCAAGCGGAGTTCAGGAGGATTGTCAAGCCTCTCTCTTTTTATTCAACTTTGAAGTAGACGAGAAGTTACAGTGCGACCTGAAGGGCTGGGAATAGGATGGAATCGGACTGCCTCCAGGCATTCGACTTCGAGACATACAGTATGCGAGCGACACCGTCCTAATCTGTGAGGGTTTACAGAGAGCCCAGAACAATCTAAACAGATTAGAGGCTTCAGTTCGTCAGTATGTCATGACCTTCGCATCTAATAATCAAAAGATGTTGTTGCACCATCGACAGCACACTGCACCCGCTCTCGTCTTCGGGATGAGCCGTTGGAGGTAGTTGAGTTCACCTACTTCGGGAGTTGTATTAGCGTTGGTAGAATATCTAACGAGATTCCAAATCATATAGCAAAGGCTTGCATGGCGTTTGTCAACTTACGCCATTCGTATGGCGTCGGTATGATCTCATTCCTTCTGTGAATGGCCTGGTGTGCAATATTACTGTATAGACGGTCCCACTGTACAGCACCGAAACTTGGCCCATTCGCGCAGAGGAAGTTCACAAATTATTCGTTTCCGATCATCGGTATCTCCAAAGCATTAGCGGCATGTAATGAGAACACCGTGTGTGCAACGGCGAGGTTCGACGACCTGTCTTTGGAACGGACAGGTCCCATCGACTTTTAAGCATAGTGATATCGTCCACAGGCTTCGTTGGCTTGGCCACATCTTACGAATGTCAACTCAACGTCTGCCACATCGTGCCTTGTTTGCGAGTGGTGGGTAAGATTGGAAGTGGCAGCCGGGTGGCCAGTATCTGACTTTGGCTTGAAGCATTAAGGCACTCACTTTAAAGTGTGTCTCAGTAGAGCGTTCTCGGCTTCCTGGCTGAGGTCCGAAGGACGCTGAACACATTCAGCTGAGGACGCTGTCTGATATCATGAAGAATAAAAATCAATGACGCTCGTGTGGGGCATATATATATATATATGCATCAACGTAGAAAGGGCTTTGAAATGTAACTTTATCTAATTTGTGACAAACAACTGTTTTATTAAACGGTTGTGTGACGGAAACCACCAGTACAGAATGTTAGTAAAAAAAAGTGCAGTTCAATTTCACCCAATCACCTCGACGACATCATCGAACCCCTGGAGGTCAATAAACGTATGATGGAAAAAGGAGTACCATAACGGACGTGAAATAGTTTGTTCATGGTATTCGTGTGATCAAAATGTATCGTCTGTGGTGGCCGACAAGTACAGTCATGAAGTGTATTAGTGACCTAGTAATCACTGTAATTCAGAGACTAAAGAAAGCAAAACAACCTTTTCTCGTCACAAAACTGAATAGAGAAGTGAGAAACAGTTTCTGACTGAAGAAAGCATAAAATGTTTATGTTCACTTAATGCAGTATTGGACCGAATAAAAAAAAGCACAGAATAAGAGAAGAAAAACAAGTACACAGGTTTACATTTTAGAAACAACAAAGACCATAGGAATGCGAAATAAATTGAAGCTTCATGGAATGATGTCATAAAAAGAGAAGCATACACCAAATACTTGCATTCAAGCATGAAACCAGCGTACTTCAGCAGGCAACAGTCTGCAAGTGCCGACAGTTGTAAGTTGTCCAGATAGGCGCGCTGCATGGACACTAATGTGAACATCAAATCGACGCATGAAACGATCCAGGTTGTCATAACAGATTCAACGCTGGATAGTCTTTAACACTGAAAGGATATCATTTGCTTTTCAGATTACTCAGCTGGCGTTGTAGTCAATGACCACGTAGAGAGTGGTTCAGACTATGTGTAAGGCGGTGACTCAGTGGATGCGGCGGCTATCGCAACAGTCTGCAAGTAAAAACAGCATGTCCTTTGCTACGCCGATAATACTAAGAGAATTGATACGGTCTAAGCAGCCTTTCCAAGTAAAAATAGATGAATGAAGCGTTAAAACACGTTTTGTTGCCTTATGCTATGCTCTCTCGGCCACCTAAAAGAGCACCAGTGATGTGAAGCTTCAATGGAAGTCCTGTGGTGGAAACTTTGTAAACAAACGGGTTAGTATCCCAGGTTATCGTATTGGTTTTTTCGTCATCGAATTGCAGTTAGTTGGTAGACTGAGACCTTCTGAAACAATCATTTACAGATCGCTTTCACAGAATAGTAGTATTTAGCTTTTTGTCCCCTGAGCAGTACTTATTGCGTGACGAATATGCTTCACTTTACATTAAGAGGAGTAAAACGGAAGACCATTCAGCCTTAAGGGTACTTTGAGTAACATTCCTTACTATGCTCTTCATTTTCGTGCAGTAAGAGTATGATAGTACCAGATAATTATCAAGCTACGGAATTTCAAATATGAATGATAGAGACAACATAAAGCATAAGACAGATGTTTGAGGTACAGCGCCAGTCGTCGATGACCAATCATACAGAGTTCCAGCCAAATTTATACTAACATTAACGTCAACTGGGTCAAATGCACACGAATACGGAAACTCGCGTTCAGTCATTCAGTCTACACGAAATAACCGGAACCTGCAATTTGCATGTCTATTTTGTTAGATTCTATCGCATAGGCAGTTGAACTACAGACAAAAATCAAATTCAAATTCGATAAACGGTGAGTGATGTACCTATCGAAGATGGGAATCAAATATGAACATTTTGAAAACGGAGTGGAAGGTTAATTCACAAAGCTTGTCAAAGTTAGTCAACCGGAAACTAAATCGGTTAGTTCAGTACGTTATCATCCTCATCGGAGTCAATAGCAATACAACTGTGAATGACGCTGATGTTCGACTAACATGAACTAGTGATAAGAAGAACATGCTCTGAGTTGAAGACAACAGAGAAGAAATATGATTTTTTTTTTTAAATCTCAGTCTAAACTCGAACGACCAATAGCAAGAGGTATACAGCTTACAAACAAATAACCCAGTTGCAAGAAAATAAAATGACATCTGTAGGACAGCTTTTTTGAGGCTGCTATTGAATAGGTTCACGGACTGTGTTTATATCACAAACAACCCTGTAAAACAGCGGATAGGATGAACTATCAAACCAGCCAGAACTTCCAGTAAGAAACCATACGACGACCTCAGCCCGTGAAGTAAACATGATTTATCGTCCTAAACGTGATAATGGTCGCTTTCCATTCCCTTCGCTAAATAACTAATGACAATCTTGTATCTTATGTGAGTGAGCTGGTGTTCGGTAAAGGACACACGGTGACACTTTTTCAATGCATTGCTTAACCGTAGTTTCTACTTCAATATGAACTGAAAATAGCACACAATTAGTCACCGTGTTAAGTTAATCCCTTTTGAAGAGAAACACTGTACTAAAGTTTCGCCGATATTGGAACTCGTCAGTACTATATATCCCTGCCATGACCGGAAATTGAACTCCGACCACGCTTTCATGGAGCAACCGTGTTGACTACTGTGTCATCGATCTCATATTAGGTACAAATGAATTATCACGCCTAGAAATATTCGCATGTGAGTAATACTGTGCCAAGGATATATATTACTGACGAGATCTAACAAGAGGGAAATGCCACTTTTTGAAAGGTCAAGAGCGGAAAGTCCGAGAATTTGAAACCAGCGATCAATTGTAAGCGGTGTTCAACTCATAATCCAAAATTCCCATACTACTTACCAATACTTCCTGCTTCATGAGATACAAATATTAGAAGAGACCCAATTGCGAAAACTATGGACTTTAGCTGGATTCGAACCAGCGACAGAAACATGTCCAAACTCGGCAAATGCTCTATCAGCTGTCACAGCCGAACATGGAAGTGCAGTAAAAACTGTTGAAAATAGGCGCACGGTAGACGATGAGTATGCAAGCTATGATAAGAAGACGACCCGCACTAGACACACCAACTACTGATCGCAAAAGTGCATCGCGTTACCTGGCAGCCTGGTGTGAATATCATGTAGATCCCACCAAAGTAGTTAAGTCATCCAACATATACAGCTGAGACTCGCGATTGAAATCTCATCAATGCTACCAAATTGCCGGCCGTTTTGGTAACCCAAACGACCATCGAATGGCTACGATATAGCGTGTCAATTATGCGATTGTCCTGATTTGGTCGAATTCCGTAGTTACAGCTAGGGTAATACTAGTTCTGGGATTCCCATGTTGTAGGGACACCAGTGACATGGTCAAGCTGTTGTTCACCAAACTGAGTCGTAAATCGAGCCAGGTTGTTACTCTAGATGATTCTGGACGGAAACAATGCGAAAGAATCTTGACTACTGGGACTTACACGAACATTCTGGCGAAAAGGTCATGAACCCCCGATAATCAGGCAAAACGCCAACGCACCATGAAACCATCATATCTGCAGAGGTGTGAATGTACTCAATGTAAATTTTATGCCTTCATTTCGACCTTGTCATTGATAAGATGAATCTCAGCTTACTTGTTTTTGCGCTGCTCAATTCGACTGTATGCCCTACTGCTTTCTAGGATTCTAACAGTTAGTCTCCGTATACAGATTTCACTTGGTTGTAGGCTGTATATTTTTTTTGTTACTTATTAATTTACTTTGTAAAGAGACGGCTTGATATGAGTAAAAGTTCGACATTGCTTCCTGTTCTGTCCGAATTGAGAGGCTTACAGCTGCCCTAATGCACTACGTATAACCGTGAATCACCAAGGATTCTACAGTCGATATATGGAGTACTCGCCATAAGGCACCTCAATGAACGACTTCAATTTTATTGCAAGCAAATGAAAAAAGAAACATTACAAAACTTGGATGTGCGTTTACTTCTATACTTTTTAAATAACTTCAACTTATCAACATGTGTTCCCTATACCCGATATGTTTACTCTACTTTCCAACTGGTGAAAGACGGCTTCAGTGGTAGTCACATATACACCCATTTGCCTCCAAGCAATCTTCCCAACCAACTATGAGGTTTTTTCTATCGGCTGCTTCACGTGATTGGGGCAACACGAGTCTTCAGAGGGTCTAGACGGTTGGATGTTTACTCGCTAATGAAATCTTAGACGGTAAGTATCAGGCGCTGATAGCATCTCGCTCCCAGATGAATGAAAAACACAGAACACTCGTGACGAGCTTCTGGATTGCATTTAGAGCAAACGGATGCACCTGTCATAGTTTGACTCGTAAAAGCAGCAACGCGAATTAAAAATCTAACAAGAATGTGAGGATAGGAAGGGACACACTAAACAGCATGATGAAGTGTACTGTCTAAGAATAGTGCCACAAAAAAAGCAAGACAGGCACACACGCCTACATTTAGTGAGAAGTTAACAACAAAACATGGCCTTGAGAAACTCGAATGAGAAAATGAAGTGTGGAAATGGGTACAAAACAATCATCGATAACCGCACGTACGTGGATAACAATGACATGCAACTGTCATGAAAAAGCAAACACGGAAAATTCTGCCCAGTATATAGATCAAGTAAGATGAAGGATGCGATTGAAGTTTCAAAGACGTCAAGAACAATTTCAAGCAATCAACATGAATGGACTCACTTACATAGTGCATACAAGCAACCAAGTAATAAATGAGAGTAAGGCGACATTATCAAGACGAGCTGTTTATGACACGGATGTATTGACTTAAAAAGACTTGTTGGAAAAAGCGTCACGCATAATAAACAGCCTACGGGTAACTGTCCTCATTTTTCCGTCACCTGACGCAAATCCGAAACAGCACTGAGAGACTGCACTTTGTGGCATACGACAGGATGGGAATTATTTAATCAGCCCCTAAGCGAAAGTAAACGTTCCACTACCTGAAAGGTCTATACTATCCTAGTCACGTTCAAGAGTGATGATTACCTGAGTACAGGTAGACTGCACTGTTGTAAATTATTCATAAAGCCAGGTGGGCTTTCAGTGATTGTCACATACGCGAGCATCTGCTTTAGCTTGTACCGTTGCCCAACAATCAGCTTGAGTTGTGAAGGAATGTTTTATGGGTCACCAAAATAACTGTGGATCAGATGCAATGAACAGAGGCAGTTAAGGAGGACAAACCAGTCAATGTTGTTCCAAAACGTTTGACCCAATCGACCACGAAACTCTGTGCGTGAAGATCCGTAAGTGTGATGTAAACGACACCCAACTCTACGTAAGCGTCAACGTTACACTTTCCGAATGGTACGTTGTGAACGGAGACATTATTGTAAAAATTATTCAGGCTCGAAACCAAACATAAAGTTACCCCTTCACTATTGTCATATGCTGATGACAAAAAAAAAGTTGATGCATGGCGAAGAGTTACACACAAACCCGGACAAGCTCAGTCAATCTCCGAATCACATCTCAATGGCTAAAAAGATCAAACTGGGAGCTTGTTAGTGTATCTTGATCTCTAGTTAAATTTTTAAACTGATCGCCCACATTTCCTAAATGGTACTGGTCGTACAGAGAAGGCTCAACAGAGAGCGACGTGGCAGGTCAAAACAATCCGTTCGAGAACGTGTCCAGAAAGGTAGCTAAGACTCGGACAACTTTTGGGATATTAACGGCATGTCAGAAGTGAGTTCATTTCAGCACACAAGTCCCTCCATCAACCACGCATCTCCTTAGGAAGCCTACACATAATTAGCCGAAATAACTACGTATGACATGATCCGTTGAAGTCACAACATCATATGAGCCACGTGATTTGTAAACAACAGTCCTGCGGCGTCCAGATGCGTCCGATGTGAAACACTCATACGGCAACATCAGCTGATGTTTCTGGGCACAGGCCCGACGCACACAATCAGAAAAACAGGCCAAGTCTTCCGACAATTTGATAATCAGAATCAATTCAACAGAGCGAAACCGCGCTCAACCTCACAGTTTTCTCTGCACTCCGAAGTGAGTTCAGCATATGTTTGAGAGGCTGTGACTGGGCTTATTCTCTGCCACTCAGTCATCATTTCTTTCCTCTCAAGCGTGTTTATTTCACATTCGTACACATACAATTACACAATTTCCCAATCGACCACGCTGAAACCACTGTACTCCTTGTCTAACATCCTCTGTAAACTGCCTAATACACTATCACGTGTAAACAAACGCCTTCAGCTTCCTTCAACAAGTAAACACTCCCGTACTTAATCGACCATAAAAGTGTGCAATGATTTACTGAAACGAATGTGCCTTTATAGTCCAGAGAAACGACGGCTGTTGATCAGTACCACGCATGATGTTGCCTCTAACAAAAAACTGAAATATTGATTTACACACATCCACATTATGGATGAAACCCTGTTCACCCTTCTCTGGTTGTGACTAAAGTCAAACCAATCTCACTGATTTTTAAAAGTCCTCTTACATCTCTTCTTCATTATATGAACAAACATCGAACGATTCCATCTCAAACATGCTTTCACATTCGTCAACGCTAGTTGAAACAACTGAGTCGAAGTTTGGTTAAAAGGTGAGGACAGGAGGTTATCTGTAACTAACCGGTACACGAAACGCCCAGGTGAACAAAGAAAGATGGATCAGGGTGATAACACAAGGCAACAAGTGTGGTGAAAACAGACACAAGTGAAACTAGGAGATGAAATGAGTATTAAAATGTGAGGTCGAAAACTAATATAATAAGTTGATTCTCAAACGGTTAACCGTACACAACACTGCTTTTGTAAGAAAAATACGAGGAACAGATGGAGAGTGAGCAAACACTACGTATACAGAGGATGAAAATTCATTTAGGATAGAAATGACCGGAATCAACGCTACAAGATAACCCAGTACGTGGAAAAGCCGCAGGCTGTCAGATAAACACAACATTCAGTCGTCACAGAGAACACGATAATCGGCATTCAGCTTGTTCTGCTACACCAGGTTTTGATTGGAGGTGTACATATGGTGGACATCGGATACAGAAAAGAAAGCGCATGAACATAGGAAGTACGGGGTAAGTGCATAAACAGGGTAGAACTGTTTCAATTAACTCACCTTCTTTGAACTTGTCCAAAGCGTCTGCTACGTGGAAGAACAGGTGAACAAGTAGTTTGAGTGCGAACCGTGCGGCCTAAGGACACAAGAGAACAAGTATGAAATTTAAAAGATTCGGGATGATATAGGACAATGACGATAGGATGCGCTACAGTCCAATAATACTATTATCGGCTTCCGTATTCAGTTCGAAACCAGTTTACAACAAATGGTCTTGAATACCAAAGAAATCTATTAACAGCACAATCAGAGACACAGGATCTTAATGGCGCATCATCATCAAGGTGTCCGTAGGCAGTCTTCGAAAACGAAGCTGTCGTTTTTGGTACAGAGTAGCAGTAGTTCTTCTAATTCATTTTCGAGTACTCCAACTTCTAGATGGTGCGCCCTCATGTACTAAAAATGTCAGCCTCGTTTTCTAAGCCTCGGCCTACAGACAGCTTGATGGGGTAGTTATGGGTAGCCTGCTCGGCCCTATTCAGGCAGACATTTTTGTAGCAAAATTTGAGTAACAAGTGGCAGAACAGTTATCTTCAGTACAGCTATACAAGCGATATTTTTCTCATCGCAGACAATCAACTACAAGCAAATAACTCAATTGATCGAATGAATTCTTTGCGTCCAAACATGCATTTCAGTATGGAAGGCGAGCAGCAAAACAGTCTACCATTTCTGGATATACGCATCAGGAGAAATGCAGACGGCTCGATTCAACGAAGCGTCCATCGCAAGAGCAGTTGGACAAGTCAGTACCTGCATTCTGAAAGCTTTGTTCCCCGATCCTCTAAACAAGTTTTCGTGTGCACTTTGTTTGATCGGGATAGACGTACTGTTCAAGAAGAGATGGCCCTGTTAGGCACCATTCTACAACTAAACGGTTACCCCAAACCATTTGTTGCAAGACTGAAACATCCCAGTGACATAGGAATTCGACCCGACACAGGATGATGACGTATGCCAACTTATTCACCGTCGTCTGGTTAATTCTACCGCGAGAACATACAGTGCAGTTGTCCCAGTGATCCTGTTCAGAACATTCCGGATTCCAATGCCCTGTGTGAAACAACCGGTACCCGAGCCAGCTAAATCCAACGTTATCTATGAATATCGATTTAGATGCGGAACATCCTACATAGATAGGACTGAGCGCCAGTTGCAAACAGGGTTATGGAGCACATCCCGAAGTGGGCCAAGAAACAGGTCACGCAAACACATGAGGTCATAGCTGGGCATAGAAACAAGGAGCCTGCATCGTTCATTGCGCGTAATAGTCTAAAGACGCAACACCAATGCGATCCCACAGCGGCATTTCGCGTTATCTACTAAACATCGCACAGGCGAAAATTGCGTTATGCTGAAACTGTTGCAATCTGAAAGTTCAGAAAGAACCGTTTGTAGGGTTGTCGCTATCGTGGTAGTGACAATGACTGTGCATTCTGACAACTGATTTTCTCTGGCATCTTGTTCGCCCTCTCATAATGATATATAAATAGTCTGTAGTATGCACTCGTAAAGATGCAGTGGAATTTGTCCGGACATGAATTGTGCAATATCAGCCTACTGTCTTCATATTTATTGTGTTGTATTTAACCTAGTGATCAAACGCAGAAAACTAGTCATGTTCGCAACTTTGTCGTTCTAATGGCATCAGTGGGTACTTACGGACGAATTAAACAATTCAAGGACCTGACCATTATCTGTAGATTGCGAATCAGCATCTAAACAGTTTGCAAATTGTCAGAAAACACCACAAAGCCAACACACAATGTAAATCACTCAGAAGGTACACGCCGGCATCTTGTCATACACAAAGAAAATTAAACAGGTGACGAAAGTGAACAGTCTTGAAGTACGCCGCCCCTGGTGCTGAAACTGTCAAACAGTTCACCGTAAACCCTAATTTGAGCTGATGTATGGCAATAAAGTGCCGACAGTATGTTCACGTACATGGTCAGTACACCTCTGCGTTTAAGCGACTTTAAATGTGTAGGTCAATCCACCGAATCGAACGCACCGTCGCAATCGAGAAATAAGGCAGTTGTCTACCGGCGGTATACATGAAGCTGCTCCAGAATTGGACGAAAAGTAACATTTCGATCAATACTTTCTCGTCCAGGATGAAACCTTCCTTGTTCTTCCCTGATGTTTCCTTTTCGAGCTGCAGTGAGTCGACAAAGTATAGTGAATGCCAAAACCCCAGTAATTACTGGGGTCAAGCTAATTCCCATATGGTTTTTGCAAGAGCCCCGGACACATTTCTTGGAAATGCGACTATTATCGAGTAACCCCAGCACAAAGAAATGTCCCCCGTCGTTCACACGAGTTGAAACAACTAAATCAAGACCTAGATTAATGCATCCCCACTTCCTTTGAAAACTGCCTGACGAGATAGTGCTACCCAAGTATGTGAAACTGTTCACAGTCTCAGGCGGATTACAGGAAATAAAAAAGTAGGATTGGAAATGCCCTACTCTTGAAGTAACACTGCATTTTGAAGGTGCGAAGCGCATTCTATACAAGCCAGCCCGATCACTCACCTTGTTCAGCATGATCTGCATGTCTTCGGCAGAGGAGCTAAGACAAGATCGTCCGCATACTCCAGATCGGTCAACCGAGCGCCAGGAAAAAGCTCAACACCAAGTTCACTAGACTGCTCAAGCGCACCTTCCAGAATGTCGTCCATGACAAAAGTGAACAGGAAAGGGGAAATCGGACACCCCTGACGAACACCACTAGAAGTGATAAACGTCCGAGACGGTTGTCCATAAACTCTCACCCTGCTTGCAGAGTAAGCACACAGTGATCTCAACGGATTCACGTAATCCCCTGGTACTCCCTAGCGGAGAAGGCAGCTCCAGAGAACGTTACGAGCAACTGAATCCAAAGCAGCCTTTAGGTCCAAAAAGACCACGATTGTCGGCTGTCTGTAACAGTGCCGATGTTCCAAGATCCGTCGTAAAGTAAAAATGTGGTCAACGCATCCTCGACTGGATCGGATTCCCACCTGTGCTTCGTGGACTTGATGAGCCGACTTCAAATGAGGCCAGTGAGTAACTTGGACGCAACAGATACCAAACTGATGCCTCTGTGATTGTCACATAGACTTCGGGCCCCCTGTTTGAAAACGGGAATTACTGTTGATAGGCACCAATCACCAGGCACCTCTTCAGTCTCCCAGATTGTCTGGAGACGTTTTGTCAGTTCTGATGTTAACGTGTCGCCACCAACCTTTCACATATGGTCTCACTTACACGGGCTCGACGGCCGGTACAACCACCTTCTGCTATTCCCAGATAAAAAGGCTCTTTCTATCTCTTTCGATTGTTCGATCAAGTATTGCTC
>JTDE01003059.1:14120-32328 GCA_014338405.1 Paragonimus skrjabini miyazakii | reverse complement strand
TTGCGTCGACAGACTTTTACTGATGTACTCAGTCTGACAGCGCACAAGCGACTATTCACTGGGATCCAATCGAGCAAGCATTGCTCTGCTCTGGAACTCAGTGCGATTCCTACTCTAGCCTGACAGCGAGGTTCAGCTTCAGCGTCACCAGAAACTCTGAGACAGAAGCGCTTGGATCGACAGTTATCTAGAGGTGAGCTCAAATGGATAACCATGCTAGAATCGTAGACTCGACAGCCGCCGACACACAGCACACATCAATACCCAGACTCGAGAGAGTACTTGCCAGAGCAGCTTGCTGACCAACTTGTCGGAGAGTGCGGACATTGATGGCGCCAATGTTTACCAGTTGTCTTGGCCTCAGAAAACAATTATCGCCCGAAGGCATATGAAAGGCAGAAGAAATAGGAGGTAAAACAGTAAGAGAAAGTCATGGTCGGTTAGTAATGTCACTGTCGAGAGAACGATAACTTCGAATACTTCTCGGTCGTTTAGGCTGCGGAAGGGGGTTGACTTGAGGGACCCCACCACGAGTCTCTGACTTAAAAGTCTGACCTGCCAGACAACAGGATAAAGGGTTTTCTTGGGGGACCCTATCCAGAACCAATTGCTCAATGACTCTACCGACCGGGATAATACACTGTCTTATCTGACAACAGCTAAGTTTGTTCACAAAATGTTCCACCGAACTCGTTTTGAAATGTTTCGTACAAGATGTTAAATTACAAGTTTACGGCGGTGGAAGCAAACTGATTCTCAGTGTTCTGTCAAACGAGCTAATTTTTTAGACTAAGTGTCTATCAGTGTCATCTGTTTCGTTGACAGCTTCGCTTACACGGGGTCAACCGTTACAGATAAGCATTGAGGAGCCTGATCGTAGTCCTTAAGGCAAAAATAGTTTACATTTCAGTTATACCCGTTTTCTCAATTATACGGAACCTCAAAATCGGCGAACAAGCTACGTCTGAGCTTATTAGGGATATTTCTCTTTAAAATGTTATATCAATTGCCAAAATTAATAATCAGTATAACAAAAACCCGCCTAGGAGCTCCACTAAGATCTACGACCTTTTCAACTACTGAAAGACATGCCAGCATTTCTTCCATGAAGTGACTAGAATTTGAGTGAAGCAGCTATAGGATCTCCGAGAATCGAACTGTTGAGCCAATAGTTTAGGCTAGTTGGTATTTGTACCTTACCAACAGCCTGCTGAGCTACCATAAAGTCAGCCGTCGCGGTAAATGAGATCGTTACTCAGCGATAGTAAGAACAAAACCACAACGTATTAACACATGGTCTGAATCCAGGTATATATATGGCAGTCCTGAATGGAGACAAGCCACCCACAACCAACAATTGCCATCGATTCGGTTGATCGTAACGTTCACCAAGAATAGATTCTTAGCGAGGCAGTTTTAGAGAAATACGTGAATCTGGTGAGATCACTGTAAACCAACTCTGAAAGCAGGATGACTAATGGAAAACTGTCTCTAGCTTTCAACACTTCTAGTGATTTTCGCCAAAAGTGTCCGATCTCACCCTTCCTGCTCAATTTTGTCATGGATAACATTATCGAAGGAGTGATTGAGAAATCCAGTGAGTTTAACATTGAGCTTCTCCCCGGCACTAGGTTGACCGACATGGAATATGCGGAAGGCAGTGTCTTGCATAGCCCCATCACCAGAAACATGCACACTACGATGAACAACGCGAATAACCGGGATGGTTTGAACGGAATACTCATCGAGTCTTCAAAGTGCAATTCGCTACTTCAAGATCGGAGCAGTCCCACTCATACCTTCCTCACTGCAGGCAACCCGCTTGAGACTGCGGAAACTTCCACATACATAGGTGACACTATCTCGTCAGAGGAGGATAGAAAAGACGCGTGTTGCTCATGTTAACGTACATCATTCGTGAAGTGGAAAAGGCACCCGATTGTTGATGAGAAGAAGAGTATATAACACTTATGTGAATTCTGTTTTGCTCTGTGGTTCAGAAACGTGGACTGTCAATGATAAACATATCAACAGATATACAATGTTTGACCACGATTGTCTCAGCCAATTAGCTCACATCAATTGAGGTGATCGCGTGAGCCATTCGGTCGTCCGCCGGAACACATTCTGTGACGTTTGGGATGTGCTACCAATTGGTCAACTAATCACTCTACACAGCCTGTAATCACTGGGTTACGCAGTCCGCGTGACATCCGAGGCATTGGGTAAAGTCAGGGGGTGGCCAACCAACATGGTCACGAACTATCCAAGAGATACCTGACCGTTCCATGGAGTAAAGTGGATAGGAGATGTCTGTCAGGTTGGGGTTCTCGTGAGCACTCAGATCACTGATTGGCAAAACTAGTAGAGATCGCAATAGGCCTCAGGCATTGGCGTACTTGCATTTACGCTCTCGTCGTTTTCCCCTTCAGACTTCTCGTACCAATTTCTATTCCTCTCAGTAACGTCTTCTTTTTCTACGTTAATCCAGGTAGTTGTGATGGTGAGCGGCAGCTCGATCAACAGTACGTGAATTCTGTTCTCTGAAGTACGGCAGACATCAGCATTCAACAAGCCTTACATCCGAATGAGGGCATCCGGTCGACCTATCTGTTTCAGAATGAAGACTGTGACAGTACCTGAATTAATTCCCACTCTGCGTCTAAGCACGGGACGAGAGAGATCAGAAGCTGAGTAGTAGAAGCTGGGACTTACCGGAAGTGTTACCATGATTAGCCACAACCGATGTGAAACCTGTAGAAAAAATACTAGAAATAAGATTCAGGAGGGCTCTAAAAGCTAAATTAGATACATCAGTATGAAAAGAATTGACAGTTGTACCTTTTCGCCAGTTCACCTTGCTGTGCTCAGTAAACAGGGCGATCCCCCGTCACACTGTGAGACGACTGATGCAAAATGGAATTGGTAGTGTTCCAAGGGTTTATTATTGTATGCGAGATTATATATTGATGTGGCACTCAAACGTAGACAGTAGAACAATTAGGGTTCTCAAACCAACTCCTTTGGCTCAGAAGCCTGTACAACAGGGCAGCGGCACCTGTCCCGGAAAAGATAACAGCTCTCTCTCTCTCAGCTCCCAACTTCGCGGACCAACAGATTGTAGTTCGTCAGATCTCTATTTATAAGTCTGCAGGGTATGAGTGAGGCCATCGATGCAACTAACACATTGTCCAGTTTAACCCTCCTGAAAATGCGCAGGCCGTCATGCTGCGTCAACGTTTGACGGAAACTCAGCTGGGTATCCTGAATGTGTGCACCAAGCCTGCGTTAGAGTTCACACGTAGAGGACGTTAGTGAGAGAGACCCCAGTAAGTTGTCCCGGAGTGAACACAT
This sequence comes from Paragonimus skrjabini miyazakii, assembly GCA_014338405.1. Lineage (NCBI taxonomy): Eukaryota > Metazoa > Platyhelminthes > Trematoda > Plagiorchiida > Troglotrematidae > Paragonimus > Paragonimus skrjabini miyazakii. The sequence goes on along the minus strand of JTDE01003059.1, from coordinate 28,974 downwards.
CCGGATGCCAAAAGCCTGAACGGTAAATTATTGCGTTTATCTAAGTTAAATTGTCTTTGACCTACTTCACGAAGCATGACCATAATGCTGTGCATCTAGTCGCCGGAAAGCGTACAGCATGTGTTCGGGAGAACAGCCCTTTCGAAAATGACACATCAACGATACACTGCACACAATAAACCGATCAGCATGACATTCACGAGACGTACAACGGATAACGCGTAAAATGATAGGTAGAAAAAAAAGTCGGGAAGGAAGAGACATGAAAAAGAAGCACGGAGGTTGCATGACAACACGAAGACCCAAAAAGTCTGGTAGTTCATTTTGTTGCTGAGATGCGCTGCATTGGCCTGGAGGGCATTTGGTCTTGGCTCCTATAGGTACAATCATGTTAGGCGTATCGAAATAGAACAGTCGCACGAAAAGAAGCACTTTCACGAGATCAAGTGTGACTGTGTAGGGAGGCTGAAATAACGGTGTGGTAAAATAAGCACACAAGATCTAGACCATGTGTGCTAGATCGAAAAGAGAAAAACTAGAAAAGAACACGAAAGAGGGTAACCGAAACCGGGACGTACCAGCTGATTGCTTGGGTTTATCGCAGAAGCACAACCTAACGGGCTCACAGATATATTCGACCGTGTGGATAATCCTAGGCGGAATGCTGTCGCTGTTGCCATAGACGATCGAGGATAATGGCCACACACGGTAGCCAAAATGATCTGGTGGCACACTTCGATCGCATGTAGTCGATTCAATCTTGTAGCCAGTTCGGTATCGGTTGCCAGTAGGGCTAACAGTTGCATCAGATAGCAACGAGCATTGTTCGTAAGGCCCGACTGATCAGGTGTAGAAGAATAATCTACCGGAGTGCTCGCTATGGTTGACCGGAAAAGGTTGATCAGAGAAGCCAGAATTTTGTCTGTAAACACGTTCTACAAAAGGTATACGAAACAGAAGAATGAGCGAAGATAAATGGGATCCAAATCGTGCGTGCACAGATGCGTTTGCAGGTCATATCGTGTGCGTTATTTACGCCTAAATGATACACTGCCTAACACGTGTGGTAGACAGGGTCAAATAGCTTAGTTAAAACTATTGACTTGAAGTAACAAGGATTTCTGAATCAAAAACTGACTGACTCAGAACATAAAAATACTTAGTGTAGGGAAGTGTGGAAACTGAATGGACGTACAGAAAACTACCAACCGGTCTCCCCGCCGGGAAATCCAATGACCGCCTTGTGTATATCCCAATTGATGGGTTAAAACGAATGGAAACGTCACCTTTATGTGTACAGATGAATGAATATCAGCGAATTCCATAAACAGGGTTGGCATGCACATATGTTGATAAATAACCCTTCAGAATGCACGACCCAGTTAGGACATAACACAGTTTTCAACGCAAATTTTTACCGATATGTGAAAGAAATCAGCTTAGTCATGAGGACAGTTTATACTTTCAGTAGTCGATGACCGGAAAAGTTTGTGGAAGAGTAGCGTCTTTCAATCAGTGGGCCTCCGCAACCACCAATGAGATAGCTAACAGCTGTGTCAATATAACCGGGAAAATGAAGTACCACAAATCAGGAATGTAACTCACATATCCCCACGCAATATCAGTGATTGCGGTCGATAACCTAGCGTCTACGTACTTGGTATGCGATTGTGCCACTCGCTTATAGGTCGTGAATTCAGTGTGCGTGGTGCCTGTGAGGTAAAACATCAAAACAGTTGTTCCCTTATCTGCTGGTTAAACTTGAGACCAACTGTTTGCAGAAATCTCTCCCAAACTCCTCTGAGGTCATGATGGATGCTTACATGAGACTGCAGACCAGCCAGAGTAGGCTAATGAGAAAAGGAAACACAGCGGCTACGTAACAGTGAACTCGAACGTTGAAATAAACAATGGCTGGCTCAACGGTTCTAAATAGTAATGAGTTGATGAAATCCCGACATTCCATCCTGAAAAGTTATTTGGCAGTCAGAAGCTATAGCTATGAAACTGTTTTCCTTTACACAGAATTCAGTTTCGAAACAGTGAAAACAAGGCCGAATAAACGATAGAAACATGGAACGAGTTTTGCTCCCTGAATTGTTTCGTTTCCTGCCGCAGACTGATAACTAAGTAAGCATACCCGAATGTAATCGGCTTTCGACGCACTGATCAGTACATTACCACAAAACTAATAGTTTACAATCACCATAATCGTTGACAACACATTAACAAGCGATATGGATGCCTTAATGTTATGAAAACCATACAATAAAATATATTTAGTGGTAAAGACGGGACAAGACGTGTCTCAAACCGCGAAAGTTCTAAACGTTTGTGTTGTAACACAAATCAGGATGTTTACAAGTTGATCACAAGCAAGTGCGACCAAAGTGGCATTTATGAAAGAGAATTTATGGCTTTCAATGCCTTGCTGCACCACTGACAAACAGCTCGGCAATAAAGCAGTGGCACCCATGCCAAAGAATCTTGCTAATTACCATCGATTGCAACGTCACTAGCACGATAATGAGTTGTCACAGTCAATCAAAACTAATGGTGTGCAAATACGATAATCGAACGGAGTTCAGATCTATAAAGATGTGCTAAGCCAAACCAAGTGGAAAAGGTTATAGAGATCATTACCAAAAAATAAACTCACCACTGCTGCTAGTCGTCGTGACGGAACGTGCACAACTTTGGATAAAACAGCGCTGAGATTTTCCGCATTGAACAGACTTCGAAGCATTAGCAGACAGGCTTCGCGCAAAGACAAGCATGTTGTGCCATTTAAGATGACTGATGTGTAGGAAGAGGTACAGCAAATGTTAGCAGTACGGATAAAACCAAAGAGAAGGGAATCAATTTGAAAATGATAACGCAACGATATCGATGACTCAAATAACGCTGAGTAACGGACAAGAATTAGTACGAAACGTGTAATAGTGAACAGGCTTGTGGTATGCAACACTTAATGTTTCGGGTGATTTCCAAATGACTTGCGAACCCAATTGCTGAACCCACTGAATACTTTGAGCGTATCGGTCACACGGTTGACATTCACAAAGCTATGAAGATCCCACCGAAAACTCGTTCCAAAGTACTAACTTTTAAGGTTCCGATCTAAAAAAGATTTCATCCCTTGTTTAGAAAACGAAATGCATGTGTAAGTGAATCTGCCCTCCAACAGAAAACAATACTATGAAAGTTCTCTAGAACAGACTGACACTATTCAGAACTTCAGGATACAGCGCAAATGCACGGCCGCGCGATTTATTCAGCACTTCATCGGACAAAAACGTAATTACCAAAATAGTTCGCTTTGATCAGCAGTTCCAAGGAACTGTGCGATTTAGATCGATGGAACAAATCGGTCTACCTGATCACAAAAGGACAACTGTCGGTACGATACACAATTGACCGGATCAATACGCTACACGTGTTAAGAGACTATTCCAGTATGAGATCACTCGAGGTCACTTAAAATGTAATGCAAGCCGATCGCAAGTTCGACCACACCCTGGTTTTACGCTCGATTAGTTTATTGTTTAACACGACAGCTTAGCAGTGCTGTGTGTGCGACAGGAGCAGAGCTCGTTAGAAAAAAGTTACATCAAAGCCTTGCAGAAAAAACATAGTTGATTTATCTGTAAAAGTTCAAGTAAAACGTACTTACCGCCTCAAATCATATAAAACAATAGGTATACGATGAGAAACCTCAAACAACCGAAATAACGTTTGAAGTCAAAGAAAGAATAACGACATAGTTAACATGAGATAGTGTGAACATACCCTCCAATAATTGACTGAGAATAGTAGGATGGGATAGAATATGTTCTGAAAGCGTTGGGCATTCGCGAACCAAACTGTTGACTAATCCACACAAATCGAGGCAAACCTCCAATTGTTGAGCCGACCATGACTGAAACCGAGTTAGTAGCTCCAATAGGCTGCCGATAAATATCGTTCAAACGACGCGATTTAGTAAAGAAAGATGAACGCAATTTAACAAATGAACTCAACACCCGTACTTCAATAGTTATAAATAAATCATTAAACTGCGTGCAAGTAAATTGGAAAGTTGGTTGACGAGTTGGCACAGAACGGAGACAGGAAAATACTACTGCGATTACATGAACAAAATAGGGAGTAAATTTGAAAGCATATGATAAACCACACAAATTCTCTAAGAAAGAAATGAATGACATATGAAAGCGGAAAGATCACTCAGCCAAAACAGCTGTATTCGGTACGTACTGCTGTGATAAATTCGGCAGACATTAACCACAGGACTCGGTAGCCGAGTCCCAGGGGTCACGCCAACTCGGATAGTAATTCAGCACCTCTCAAACGATTTGTTGAATCACACAAATCAACAATTCAGCCATTAGTGGCTACACGTTGATAACTGATCATCGGCTATAGCTAGGTTGAGTCAGCTCCATCGTGTTGCGTAAATGTACAGCTAGCAACGATTTAGATGGTAAATCCCAAAGGTACTGAAGCGAAACAGAAGGGCCGCACAAATATGCCTCAAACTACTGGAAAGGCACGTATACCAAACACGGACTATGGAAAGTGAGACCACAGCAAATCCATACGGCATCGGACAGACGCTGCACAAATTACGCCAGTTTGTAGCTTTTGTATGTATACAGCAGAAGAAGAACATTCAGGTCCAAATGAATCGTGGCACTTTTAACCGGAATCCATAAAATATTGTCGGATGAGATTACACAGTATCGTTTGTGATGTGATCGTGTGAAAAGTCGGACAATTTTAATGGACCAACCAACGTCAACTGCGTAACATTCGGGATAAAAGACCTGAGATTTGATGATCTAGCGGCTCACTAACCGTGACAAAATCGAATGTATGAATGAAACAAGTGTACTGATCCAACTGAAAGGCAGTCATCAGAGGAGTAATACCACTGTGTAATCTCCCCTTCTGACCTGAATCACGGGAACGAACCACTGGTTCATATGGGACGATCACGTTGAGCCGCGTCGTATGAGAGTGATCTAACAAGTTAAAATGAAATACCAAATTCACCTACTTCTCTGTGCGGTGAACACAACTAAGCTGCATCGAATAGTTTTCCGATAACTTTGGGCGCAAAGTAAAACATGAGGGTGTCCGTCTGACTTTGACAGCCCCAAAATAATCTTCCAAACGGCTTGGGACAGTATCTCTATTGCACATCAATAAAAGCAAGTAGTAATCAAAGCAAGCGGTAGTAACAAACACTATTATTATTGTTTTCTCAATAGAACAAATAAGCATAGCTATCTTTAACACATTAGTTTTTGAGGGGTATTGTGTCCCATCTGCGCCACGTATCTCAGCATTGCTACTAATTAAATGGCCTACATGGTAACCGGCCTCGCACACGCGTGTGTGTGCTGTGTCAGTAACTGATGTTTTTGCTACCTTGAAGTGGTGGTCAGGCTTATGCGCTGTGTTCATCCAACAAACTATGTTGACCGGGACTTCGACCATTCCAAATAGGGGGTTCTCAACCCCACGCCATTGATGCAGTCAATAAGAACGGTGACCGTCTGCTCCACCTGCGTGTTACTGACAAGTTGGCTATCATAAACACTCGATTCCAGATAGATGAGAGTGATATCACGACATGCACTCATTCACGAAACGGTTACCACCACTTGTCTGACTATATGATTATGCGACGGCGTGAAGTGAGTATCACGTGGGTGATTTGCCGGCTGAATGTAGCACGGCTGGACAGGACCAAATTGTTCATTTACGTTTGCGTCTTCTAAGTGTAGATCATCCGGAGAGCGGTAAAAACTGGATGTTCGGAGGTCAAAGACATAGACATTTCGGCATGTAGTCGCTAGTTGTCTCAAGAACGCTCCTGTAACGCAGGCGGTATTTGGCAACACCTTAAAGAACATATTACAGTAGCAGCCACCGGAACAATCGGTATCCGGCGCCAGAAACGCCTGAACTGGTTCTGTGAGATCGACTTGGTTATCTCGAGGTTGATACGAGAAGACTGAAATGTTTACTGGCTTCACAACGGAATCAGACAACTAAGATTTATAGAAGCCAACTGCCGGAGCGTCCGCCGCCAACTCGCCGAAACAATCTGCGGACTCAACGACGACCAGTGAATAAAGCAAGGTTAGTTAATGCAAGACCACAGTGGCTGCCCGTAACAGAACCAGTCCTACGATTCGCTGGAAAGGGTTTCTGACTCATCCGTTCAGTCCACCGAAGCATTGATTGACGGGGACTCTGGCGCTTGTTGCACACAACAGGGACATATCACGAAAGTCATGCGCACGTACTTTGGAAGCCCAGAAAATCTGCCTGCTACCATTCATTGGGTGACAGCGGAAAGCCTGTCACAAGATATCGACGCATCCAACATCAAGGTGCCCACACCTTAGAAACAAACAACCGAGCTATAAGCGAAAGTAAGACGCCATCGACAAGACAGTTTCTTTACATCTTTCACTGCCCTGCGTCATTCAGTGCACTCACTTTACAGACAACTCGACTAAACAACGACAACATTCACGCCACTGAGTCCGAGTAGCCATCATCTCACCTAACGTCTCCAGACACCGCCTCTGTGAGTCGTGAGGTCCCTAGCCCGGAAGACGGACCTGATCTACAGTGGCCATCCCCTTCGTGGACGATTTCACTTCTCTACGCCAGGTCATCGTCTGTCCACCTCGCACCTTACACCAGTCGGCCGCAGCGTAGATAGTGCTCGGTGTGGCAGACGACTAGCTGGCATCATTGGTACATGGCCTAGTCATTCTGTGTAAATTCGGTGCAAACGTAGGGATTGACCAAAAGAACTCACTACCAAATACTCACCTTCTAACCTCTTTGTTGTTTGCTAGTTGACTCCACCCGATGCGAGCGATCGAACACAGAGATCAATCAAGTACCTCCTGAGGTTAAATTTCGCTGTCGTAAAATAACAGTGTACCTTCCGAATAGCAATAGCAAACCGCTATCAGAACGGAATGCAGTGGTCTATTTGGGGGTTAGATCCTGCCTTGACAGAGCGGTAATAGTCAGCCTTTTCAAGTCGTGTTATTCAAATTTATTTCATCACAATGTTGGAAGAATTTCTAAGAGATTGTATCAAATACCGTTGAACGTCAACGTCACTCCATTCAGTATACAAGTCACGGTTGAGACCACTGTCCAAATAGAAGTGTTTTTTTTTAAATGTTTTTCAAGAAACGATTCGATGGGATCAGAGTGGGTGCATCTGTCAGTCACAGTTCTAAAAGCGTACGGAACTATTCGTGCTTGCAATAACTTACATACGTTCAGCAGCAATATTACTGTTTTCCCTACTTACTGCTGATGCACTAATTGTCAAGTTGTTTTGAGCAAGGGTATTTTCAGAACCTGGTGGTAAAAATGTTCATCTTCAGACGACCATGCTTCTTAATTCAATATCTTTGAAGGCATCAGGATGAAATACTTCCGATGAGTCTCAGCAGTGCCACTTCAACTAAGCAAAGGTTCATTATACTTAGGTTGGTTAATTTAGAAAGTTGTGACGCATATATGGACAGCAATTACGTCTTCGCTAATTCGGGGCACCTCTGGCGACAGAGAGGTATCTCTCTGAGGCTTAAAGGTTGCGTGTATAATGCGGCAGTAAGGGCTGTACTATTTCGCAGATGCGAAACTTGGCCACTCAGAGTAGAAGACGTGAACCGTCTTCAGGTATTTGACTACCGATCTATGTGTTCGATCGCTCGCATCGGGTGGAGTCAACTAGCAAACAACAAAGAGGTTAGAAGGTGAGTATTTGGTAGTGAGTTCTTTTGGTCAATCCCTACGTTTGCACCGAATTTACACAGAATGACTAGGCCATGTACCAATGATGCCAGCTAGTCGTCTGCCACACCGAGCACTATCTACGCTGCGGCCGACTGGTGTAAGGTGCGAGGTGGACAGACGATGACCTGGCGTAGAGAAGTGAAATCGTCCACGAAGGGGATGGCCACTGTAGATCAGGTCCGTCTTCCGGGCTAGGGACCTCACGACTCACAGAGGCGGTGTCTGGAGACGTTAGGTGAGATGATGGCTACTCGGACTCAGTGGCGTGAATGTTGTCGTTGTTTAGTCGAGTTGTCTGTAAAGTGAGTGCACTGAATGACGCAGGGCAGTGAAAGATGTAAAGAAACTGTCTTGTCGATGGCGTCTTACTTTCGCTTATAGCTCGGTTGTTTGTTTCTAAGGTGTGAGCGCCTTGATGGTGAGTATTTGAATATAGACACAGCTATTTTTAAAAGTAGTTAGGTCTCTTCTCGTCCGCTTCTTTTTTCCATTCTATCTTTCTATACGGGGTTTGCTTTTTTCTTCCTTATGTTGGTGTGACAGTTAAGCACCAATGTGAACCACTGATCTATTGCTGTTTGTGATGATGAATTACGTTTTTGGAAAATTGTCTGAAGATCAAGAATCTGTTCTGCATTCTGTGCTTTGCTGATTAGATGACCTGGGTTTACAGGTTAATCTTCAAAAATGTCAGTTCGTCGTACAGGAGGTTGAATTTTTCAACCACGTGAATTCAATTGCCAGCGTTAAACCGAGTGGAGAGAATATGCACCCCGAGCAACAGACTGTGGAGAAAGTGAAACAGTTCATTGGGTTTTGTTTATAATACTCAACAGCTTCATATAAAGTGACGTAGGAAAGCGAGCTGTTTATTTAAGATCTCGAGAAAGACAAAGCTTATTCTTCGACCCGTACAATGGTTACTTCGTCTTCTACGGTATCTCTTTTTGACGAGGTGTTAAACTTCTGTATCGATATATGTTTCCGACATCCGTATTATCATATTATCATCGCAAAACGCGGAGAAAAAGTTTGTTGCATATGCATCCCGTCAGTCACTGAAAGAACTAGCTTACAGATAGAAAAGAAACACTCGTATGCACTTGGGCTTGTGTAAAACAGCACCAGTATCTTTCCACGTGCTTGCTTGTCCAGTGCACTGATCATGCATCTCTCACTATGCTGCTCTGTCGTGGAAATATAGGTAAAAACATTTACGGATTAATCGGTGGCACGTCAAACGAATTATAACTATGAAGTCCACTAAATCGTGGAACGACAGAATATGATAGCCGATGCGCTTCCGCGTTTGCACATAGAAAATAAGGACGAAAACGAAAAGCTCAGTGAAGTGAAAATAGTTAAAGTTATTAATGGCGTACATCCGAAAAGTGTGAAGAGCATTACGGGGGAATAACTGACTCTCACGAAGGTCCGTAAATATGGATCGACTTCATGGTCCGATAAAACGATCTCCAGCCTGAAATGATACATATACTTGTGCAACGAGGTAGCAGCAGGTGATAAATGTGTTCTACGGGACCTCCAGTTCGTCAAACCACAATCACATATTGAGGATGTGGTGGCTACTGACCATGAGGAACATCCCGGTGTAGTAAAGATGAGAGCCCGTATTCGCGAATGCTACTAATATACATATGTGTGCATATAATACATATATATATATATATATATACACCTACAGGAAAAACGCCCTCTCGGTTAATACTTGGGAAGCAAATATATGCACGGCTCAATGCTGCCCAAAGCTGACTGGAGTAAGCACAACCGGACGCGAAGAAAGAGTGGCTAGAAGGTAGAAGCCAATGAGACAACAAATAAACGTATAGAAAAAAATTGCAAACGTTACGTTGTCAAACTCCTCCTCCTAACATTAAAATCACAAATGTGGGGATGTCACAGCATTTTTGCGATCACTGTTACGTGACGCACAAACTACAGTAGAAGTTTCAGAGTCCAAAACGGCTTACTCTCCTAACAAAGTCGGTTAAACCATATACTTACCGTGGCCGAAGGACATCACTGTTGCTCACGACAGTTTTATTTGTGGTGCTTGCAACGGCGAATTGACGAAGCAACCTGATTGACATTTAACAAAAAAAGATTTTACGAATAGTAAAAAGCAAGGACATTGATCAGAGTCTTAAAAACAATGGGTCGTCTTGATCCATAGTAAGGAGAAATATTACAGGATGTGAAATGTCTGTCTTATCTTACGAGACATACGCTAACAAACAAACTCGTTAAGTACAACGGATCTGTCTATTCAAAATAGTTGATGAACCCAGAAAGGAGCGAATGATGTACATCAGTGAGTTTTGCGTCCAAAAAATCGACCGACATTATGTGATCAACATGGTCCCACCGAATTCTCGCAAAGACTAACTGGTATCACACAGTAACAAGATGACCGAACTAGCTGGGTTAAAATGACTAGATATGCCATGCAACTGCTGAAGTTAGGGTCCTCGCTCCCTACTGCGTTAGACCAATCGACAGGGTGAGTGACTTGGTCAACAACTTTGGCAAGTATCCAGCCATGCATTGACGCCAATTTCGGTTGATTACATTGCATATATTGCATACATTGCATATATTCGCTGGGATAATAATATACGGACCGAGTTGAACAGTGGGTAAGCGTTTTAGCATACATTTATCATACGACGTACAACAGTGGTAAGATGGTTTAAGGTAGATCTTTTCTTTGAGAGCTCAATGCGAAAAGATTTTAACTGTGCTGACTTTGTTGTAAATACCAATAAACTTCGCGGAAAGCTATTGCTATACATGCCTTTTTAATCGGGTCTTCTTACTGTATTCATAAACGAATTAAGATGTACCCAATATGGACTGAGACACAATGGAAAACGTTTTAAACGACCATAAAAAGTTACCGATATCATCACCATATCATCATCACACAGCAATACATCATTGGCTCACGAAGACACTTAAAACAAATACTTTTTGTGAATGAATAACACTGGCAGGCAGGCTTCGTGCGGTGAACACTGACCAATAAACAGAAGTTGAACAGTGTGTATGGTTTTTTCAATCCAGCAATATGAATGGGGAATATCCACGTGATCATTAAAAATTTGCAATAGACTTTAAAGAAAAGACTACGTACAAGTTTCACAATGTTTTGTAAAGGTGCAGTTTTCAATGGAAGTCCAGCTTATTATACAACCCTGGAGATATTTCGATAAACATGAAGATGACGCTGATAGCATCACGTAAGTCACCCACAGCGAAGCTCCATCTACTCTGAATAATCGTGATTATGTAAACAATTGGCCCGAGAATACAAACGTCCGTACACCGACTCACATAAATTGCTGCCCCATCGAATACTCAACCCTGAGAGAGGAATTAAGTTAAAATAACTGTTAATACTGGCTAGCACTGTTTCTGTCTTACTTGCATCGAGAAGTATTATCAGTCACTGGTACACGGACAACGACCAAAGGCAACGATGGTATAAAAGCAGGAACACGTTGCATTGTAAAAGCGAGAACACAAGAAGCAGACTCACTTGATGGACTTGAGAACTTGCTTGTAGTCATCGGAAACTAGCTCTCCTTCGACAGATTGTTCTAAACGTGTCACTACATCATGCCACAGTGAAGCCACACCGGTTGGTCTATCAGATTTGACAGACGTGGAGATAATAGTTGCAGAACTGCGGGAACCGAAATCAATAGATTTGGGCTGCAAAGCAACAGACAGAGTCCAACAAGACGTGGACGGACATATATCAGACATCAGTGCGGAAAAAACGTGACATGAAAAAGTGAGAACATTGTAATCATTCTTGTGGTAATATCACGAAAGCGTGCAACTAACAATACCTAGTAATCTTTGTGTTAGTGTCAACAAATGAGATTATGTTACCTTCATCTAACGTTGATCATCTGCGTCGGACCAGCAAACTTGGCTTACACCAGAGTATAGACTGAATGAGTCAAATGCATAGAGAACAATCTCCTATGAATGCGTGCGAGCCGCTTATTACGAATAGCTATGTTTCGAACCAATGTGACCAAGCAGGTAGTTCTTTTTGACATTAAGAAACAGTACAAACAAGATGGTCTTAATGGCTGATGAGTTTTGCTGTCACTGTGTTTCAGTCTTCTACGCTGTGTGGTGAAGTAAAAAGTAGCACTTGAAACTTAGAAAACGGGATGTAACGATGAGACCGAATGAAGAAAATCATATCTCAAGTAATTAAAAAGGAATTTGGCTGATATAAATTGAATAAACGCTTACCTGTCGTATTCGCGAAGACAATTCAGTCAGAGTTCTTCGAAACAAAGCACTATACTCAAATGTCACTCTCGCTAAAGCCACGCCGGTTAATCCGATTAGCCAACATTATCTCTAGTGTCCCCAGCCACGAACGCTATCATAAAAGTTTAAAACACTGCGTATCATAAAAGTGTCAACTCGGGAAGCGCACCTGGGTCGCAAAGGCTAACCGGTATCCACCGTCATCTCAATAAGCTACGGTGTCACCAGTCCAACTCGCACTCCCCGTTGGTGACAGAATTATTCAATATCCTTGTTACGACTCCATCACCATGCTCTGTAACCTTAAAAAATGAGCGGATGAACCGGTTTCAATCTATCTTTTAAACTTTATTGGTATTTACCCATGGACTGAATGCACACAATGATGGCCAAGTATTTGAACACGGTGGCAACGTACACACGGTCTAAGACGTATTCGACGGCTAAGCAACTGAAGCAGACGACAGTGTATCAGCCGTGTGCCTTCCGGATGTAAACTGCCCCTTTAAGATGGGCGAGAACCTGTGTCCGCACTTACTCTAAACGACGACAGTCTATATTTAGTCACGTTTATTCTGAGAATTGCGCCGCTACTGGCGATGGCACTGGGGTGAAAACTGTCATATCTTAAACCTCGGTTGGCAGTTGCTAACCAAATCCATTTCTGGAGCCGACGAAATGTCTGTTTCTCGTAAAGGAATACAGCAGAACGTGGTTTTCTGCGCGATATTGTTGCACGGCTGTTAAGCCCGGCGACCCCAAATTTAGGAAGTTTACGGGGTATTTGTTCTTGACTATCGTTGGTGTGTGTGGTGACATCACCACGTCGGCAACGAAGCGGTTTGACAAAGTTGTTTCGTACCACCAGCCGCGATGTGGGGGGCACACTCAACGTATGCCCTCCAGCGTTTGCCGTCTTGTACGGTGTTTACGCCCTCTGAGTGGCACAAGTCAGGACGGCAGGCAGTCAAAAACCTGATGTACGGGCAAATTAGGATTTGCACCGAGCTCTGTCCCAGTTCGCTTTGTACAAATTACTGCCTGGAGTTCGTCTGAAACTTAATTTCATTTCCTAAGGATACTGGAGAATGTGGCTACAAGTTACAGTCAACAAAGAGAATGTTTTTATGTTTTTGTTAAGGTTTTCTAAGACTACTGATAGACTTCACTTTTAAAAGATCTTTAGATATCAACAATAAAAATGGCAAAACTGTGAACACTGTAAAAGTGGTAGTATCCTCTTACTATTGTCACACGCCATATTCAATGGTCGTCTGTTTTTGTAAGCTCATGCGTTTTTATTATCCCGCCGCTTCACTACGTTGAGATGGATTTCAGGTCAACATCATCATCATAGACAGCAATATATCAGTGGTTCACACTGATGCTTAACTGTCACACAACCACGAAGAACAAAAAGCAAACCCTGTATAGAAAGAGAGAAGAAAAAGGGAAGAGGAGGGGACCTAACCACTAAAAAATAGTTACGTCTACATCGAAATATACAACGTCAAGACGCCTACACCTTGTAAACAAACAACCGAGCTGTAAGTGAAAGTAAGGCGTCATCAGCAAGACAGCTTCTTTGCGGCTTTCACTGCCCCGCGTCATTAAGTGCACTCACTTTACAGACAAATCGGCCAAACAACGAGATCATTGACGCTACTGAGCTCGATTAGCCGTCATCTCACCTAAAGTCTCAGGCAACCGACTCTCTGAGTCGCGAGGGCTCCAACCCGGGAGACGAACCCGATCTACAGTGCCCAACCCCTTCGTGGACGATTTCACTTCTGTACGCCAGGTCATCATCTGTCCACCTCGCGCTTTACGCCAATCGACCGCAGCGTCAACAACCAGTGCACGGTGTGGCAGACGACTAGCTGGCATCCTTAGTACGTGACCTAACCATCTAAGTCTGTGTAAGTGTAAGGACGGAACGAAAGAACTCGTTTGACAATCAGTACCAAACACCCACTTCCTAACCTCCTCGTTACTCACTCGTCGGTGCCACCCGATACGAGCGATTGAACACAGACATCGGTGTTCAAACACCTGAAGACGGTTCACGTCTTCTACCCTCAGCGGCCAAGTTTTGCTGCCGTGAAGTAATACAGCCCTTACTGTTGTCTGATATACGCGACCCTTAAGCTTCAGATAAATACCTCTCTGTCGCCACAAGTGCCGCGGATTAGTAAACATCGCTCTAGCCTTGAAAATATGAGCCTCTATTTCATTCTCTACACCTCCGCTGCCGCCGCTGATGCAGCTTCCCAGCTATACAAACCGGTCAATAACCTCGATGACTTCATTATCTAACATTAAATCTACGTAATCACAGCAATCTTGCAGAAGCACTTTGCATTTCGAGGCTGCAAAGCGCATTCCGAAGTACTTAGCAGAACGCGAAATTGCATTCAGCGTTGCTTGTGCCGCCTGAAAGTTGTCAAACAGCAACACCTTATCTTCAGCATAATCAAGATCAGTCAGCCTTCCACTAGGTAGGAGGTCCAAAATAAAAGCTAGCCGACAGGATATAAGCTAACCGAGCCGACCAACTGTTGTAAACTGGCCCCACTCACTGCCAGGTTGATATACTCTAAGTTTCAGTCTGTTTCGATTAGCCAGGACAACGTGGCACTGGTTGAAGCAATCTCGGAAATAGAGGGTAAAGAAGTGTTGTCTTTAGAGAAGGAAGTAAATA
>JTDE01003058.1:41569-60571 GCA_014338405.1 Paragonimus skrjabini miyazakii | reverse complement strand
AGTGGATGTACTCGAAGCTACATCAGGCTTTTGAGAGATACCAAATGTTTGACGACCGTATTGGATAATATGCCGGCGGACACCGTAAACCGTTGGGCGATCGGAGTGCTCTTTGTTTGAGGGTACCTTTTCTAACCCCCTTCTTCCTCAGACGGAAGACAGCAGTGCCGCAACTATGAAAATAGTTCTGCTGTATGCCCATAGGATCGTGCCTCACTACCTAAGCACTCCTACGCGGTCAGTAGTGCGAGATACAATCCTATGAGTGTAACTGCTTTTCATCTTACTGCTCCCCCTTGGACTGTCTGACAAGGTTGCACCTGGAAGTACCGGAGTCTTAGTCAGCATAGCCCGCCGGATCAAAACAGTACACAAGCCCGACCACCTCGCCAAGGTAGCAGTATAGGTCGGGAAAGCTCACCACAGTCCACTGTTCTTTTCTGATTAATTCATCGGACTATGTTAAGCAACTGGTCTCCTGGCCGTTGGTGACATCAAAGGTGGATAATCCAACTATGTCTAGTTCTGTGCCCTCAGACGCACGTATATAATAGGGTTGTTGTTACTCATCCGCTCAATTCATCCGTCAATTCAGAGCGGTTACACAGTCTAGCCTTTACTAAACATGTTGCTTGAATCCACCACCAGTCTGTCTGTCTGTTTGTGTCACACTCTAGTCTTTGTGGTATTCACGTGGCGTCACCTACTGCCCACGTATTTTCTGCGACTACATAGGCATAGTGTGAATCTCCGTATCTACTGCACATATGCGGAAATGTTGTTTGCTGCAATGAACTGCCCGATTTTGAAACTCGTGATGATCTTGCTTTCACCCTTAACTCCGAGGTCATAGAAGGTTTCCCTTTCCGTTTTAACGACCTTCTACATGTACTTTATTTTCACGTTTCGGTGTCTTAATGTCACCGGCATGCCTGAAGGTTAATTTGCAACGCTCCGGAAGATAAAAGTTCGACTGTTCGATGAGGATGTGTAGTATGACTCTGTCTGCTTATCTCAGATGCAAACATCGCGACATAACTAGACTGGATTCGCATCTATATAGTTCGATGAAGCATGTCACTGCGTTGCATTTCATCGTTGTATTTTCCGGTCTAGTTTTTACAAGAAGGTTGCGTGATTGGCCCTATAAATTGAGTAAGTGTATTGTCTTGATTGTCAGCTATGGTACTAGGATAGTTGACTGTTTACATGTTTTAATATCACTGTAGTAGAACGTGATGATAATGTGAGACTCAGTGAGGGGACACTTCTTCTCGTTCCTAATGTGGAATGTGAAGGTTACCACACCTGATGTTCACAGCTCGTGCAAACGGGCGTCCTGGGGACAAAGCCAGTTGTCCACAAATAATTTACCGAATTTAGGCTAACAGTTTGTGGACATAGGTATGCACTGCTGAAGTGTCCTGTGTGTAGCAAGAACGAGACTCGCATGTGAATGCGGAATATCTGCGGCCAGCAATGTCTGTTCCTCAGCTGACATCGTCAGCTACACAAGTGATTAGGTAGTTTACTTGGTCCGGTTCCTTCAAGTGAATTTGTTATATGTGAACTAGAGTCGTCGTTTGCACTGCAGTTTCTGGATAAGCATCAGATTTATACGTACGCTCGTGATAGAACCGAATTTGTCTTTCACTGTCAGCGCAGATTAATTAACAAGTTTATGATGATCGTATCAGCTTGGTTGGGCTATTTTGGAAAGTCGATTTTTTCTTTATTAGTAAACATCTGTGGGATTTCAGGCTCATAATGTAGACCACAAATTCGAAGAAGCCATTGGTCGCAGTAAGGATGGCACATGCGGCCGCAATTAAAATAAACGACGCACGAATACCGTACGTCCGAGAAGTATAAACCTGGTAACAGAATCCAGAGTCTGAACCAAAACACTCACCCTAAACAGCATTTGTGGCTCAGACATGTGTGACAGGTCTGAACATTTGCATTTTTACTATTCGCAACGGAGCGCGGAACAACGAGCACGCGTACTAACCGAGTAGGGTGAGTGAACGGGCACAACAGACTGCTGAAACCACAGCCGGTATAGCTGGCTGTGGGTGCGGTAGGAAGGTGTATGCGAGCATTCCGTCAAGTCGCTCGGCCCCATCGTCACAGTGTTTTGGCCACCATGGTCCACGGTCGATAACGCCTGACTGTTCGTACGCCCGTTTTCACGGTTTGAGAGGCAACGTTCGACTGGGAACCAGCACGCATCGGCGAATGTAAATGGATAAAGTCAAAATACGATATTTCCCTAACTGGATTGAGCCATCACGATAGTTTTTTCGTCAAACGCTGAATAATAAAAGGCTGCATTCAGAAACGAAACATATTTCCACGATACTGAGTGGATGGTCAAAAACTGACTGTACAGACTGTATGTATAAATGACTGATGACGGTTTGGAATCGATACTTTCATTCCACCGAAAGCAATTCGGACTTGTGAGTTCTGGAGTTACTGGTTCATTCTCCGTGTTCGCTTGTCTGTCTGTCTGACTGACTTTTCTTATGTTGACTTATGTTCCATCACACTCTTCTTCGTTCAGTTTGCCGGGCGGTAACCGAACACAGTTTTTGTTGAGCTAATTATCATGGTGGAACCAGATCACACTCCTGGAACGCAGGTACGAGAGTGACGTATCGGTAACCTGACAACTGAACAGCATATTGAACTGGTCTTTATTTATGCGGCGTGTGGTGCCAGTGTGACGGAGACTACTGGGGTGTTTAATAAAATGCATGTGGGTACGGGGTCGGTTATGTGTAAATCAAATCAGTTCGAAGACTGATGGAAATGTTTGTTGTAGTGAGCAGTGTTCTTGACCTGCAAAGAAGTAGTCGACCGTACACATCAACAAGTGATTGTTCTGCCGGTGGTGTTCTGCAGCGTGTAATAACAGTCCACAAAACGGCATTCTTCGACTCGTACAAGAATGCAACACTTCGGAGTTCACTACACATATGATATACAAAAGATACAGATATCAGTCTCATCGGGAGGTCCGATTACAGGAGCTTCGGTTGTTAGATGTAGACAAACGTGAATCAATATGCACGTGGTATTTATCGGAAAGGAATATATATTTGACAGTATTTACTGATGCGATTATATGTTGTTTGAATAGATAAGTGGGGAAACCGCATTTTTTACACGTCAGTAACCCCCATCGTTTTGCTACAGTCCGACGTCAACATCGCCGGAAGCTTATGATTCTGGCTGGGTTTGTTTAAACATGGATCTGGAGATATCCAAGTGGCCTTGTGATAAACCGTCCGCTGCAACATGTCGTCGTCGTTATTCGCATAAACATTTACAGATGCTGCGGCAGAATGTTGCACCCGCACAGAAGCGGGTACGTTTGGCTTCGACAGAATGGCGAAACACCGCATCATACACCATATGTACCGGAATATATGAATGTAACATTCGGGTGACGATCTACCGGTCACAGTGGAATAAAAGAATGATCTGAATGATCGTGAGATATTACTCCGTTGAATTTTGCCTCTGTGATCACGTAACACAATTTACGCAGGACATCCACAAACAAAAGAAACTTGAAATTGCTTCATTCTTGGAATTCACTGCAATCTCTGAGCTGCTGGTATCCAGTAATATCCAAATGTTGCTCGTGGTTAATCTGTAAGTTAAACTAAAATTGTTTCGGTATCGGTAGTTGTTTCCATCAGACCATGCATTGTCCTCTTAGTCCAGGTCCACCGATGCGATCTGGTTCCAGATTGCGATTTAGTTCAGTTCAATTTCAAGTTGAACATCACTCATTTAATCGCAACTGTCGCATTCCCATAGACTTTCCAGCCAACCTCTTTCGAGAAGAAGCACCAGACTTGAGTTTCGCTGTTGTTAAAGCTCATCAGTAATGCGTATCCTTCCCACAGCTTGTGTTAGAACTCCGGTCGCGCCTTGATGAGGCAACCGTGTTGACCACTGCGCCACTGACTTCACACTAGGCACAAACGAATTATCATATGTGAACGCTCAACCACTTTTGCTTGTGAGTAATGGTCAGGCTGCCCGATCGTCTCGATAGGAGATACAGTTACTGTCTGTTAACTCCAATCGATAACCCCGCGATTAGGACTTTCTAGACAGGTCGAAATCCCCGATCTCATTAAACCTCGTGGACGATATTTCAGATTACCAATGAGTAGTCAAAAATTTGACTAAGTTCAGGTTGAACATCACTCATACTTGATCGCAGCCTTCGCATTCAGACAGACTTCCCAGTCGGTCCCTTTTGAAAAGAAGTTCTAGGCTCGAGCTTCGCTCTTGTTAGAGCTCGTCAATTTGTTCAGTTTGCCTACGTCATTTTTCAGGACATTGAAGTTCTCCAGAGAACAAACCACCTCAATGTCGACAACATTTCTGAACATGCTGCTCCCGCCGACCTCAATAACGCAACAGGTTGCCTTCATCGTAGCACGGGTAGAATGGTCAAATAGGACATGTTGACCGTAAACGGAGCGACACGGCTCAGTAACAAGGCCACAAAACTGAGGGATGTCATGCGATGCTTATTGTTTCCACAAATAGCGCGATAAATGTGAAAACACTGTCTGACGTCTCTCAGATTCTATGGAAAAATTGTTAGCTTTTGATCAGTCTGTCAGTGATTTGTGAGTCTGTTTGAATCCTGAACGCAGCCTTTTATTATTCAGCGTTTGACGAAAAAACTATCATGATGACTCAGTCCAGTTAGGGAAATATCGTATTTTGACTTTATCCATTTACATTCGCCGATGCGTGCTGGTTCCCAGTCGAACGTTGCCTCTCAAACCGTGAAAACGGGCGTACGAACAGTCAGGCGTTATCGACCGTGGGCCATGGTGGCCAAAACACTGTGACGATGGGGCCGAGCGACTTGACGGAATGCTCGCATACACCTTCCTACCGCACCCACAGCCAGCTATACCGGCTGTGGTTTCAGCAGTCTGTTGTGCCCGTTCACTCACCCTACTCGGTTAGTACGCGTGCTCGTTGTTCCGCGCTCCGTTGCGAATAGTAAAAATGCAAATGTTCAGACCTGTCACACATGTCTGAGCCACAAATGCTGTTTAGGGTGAGTGTTTTGGTTCAGACTCTGGATTCTGTTACCAGGTTTATACCTCTGGTACCTTCGGTAGATCTTCGTGGGTTGCGAATTTTCAGTTAATCGAGTATAAAATTACGATTGCTGACAGTACCGCTCTAACGCTTTTACAAATGGGAATGTGCAATATGCAGTATGTGACCGATGCCGTCAAAATGTGTACATTGTCAAGAGGGCGAAGGAATGAATTAAATTTATATATAAATACGGCGCAAATAAAAATTATTGGGGTTGTAATAAGTACATGAAGGATTAACCTAATCTGATGACGATGTATCCTCAACATCACAATGATGTTATCTATCATCCGCCGCTGTAACCAAAGAACGGACATATGGCCTGATCTTGCAACGGCTTCTACAAAAAGCAGAGTTTATTGGCTGGGCGATACAGTACATAAAAGCACTCTTCACCTAAGTAGCGAGTCCCCTTTCTTTTAGCTGTCGTTTAGTATTTGTTTGTAGAGTACCGGTTTTGTTGTTGACTAACCACTGTAGGATGTGCCCCAAGACACTTATCCCAAGTGCTCTGGCGGTTTGGCTATTATGCTGGACGTCATAGATTCAAGTAAACTCATAATTAATGCCGTCACAATTGCATTCAACACATCATGATCAAATCTCATCGGACAAATGACGTTGTTACTCCATACGTCAATAAAAGACTCAAGCTACTCATTCGCCACATCTGACATTTATTTACGGACAGCAAGGCATACCGTTGATGCTCTTTGGTGTTCGCCTTGATATAATTCTGATGTGTATCAACCGGCCGGAATCGTATCGGTAAAAAAATCGTTTTTTGGTTTCTCCTCTCTTAACTGAAATCAACGTCCCATTTCCAATTTTATTACTTCAAGTTCATCATCCTATCTGATCGCGCCACCCATTGGGCGAGTGACATTGACTATTGAATTGCATGCACGTCTTCGTCTAAGTGCATTTGGTTTGAGCCAATGGATGATTGACATACTAAATCAATGAAAACTATTTTTAGCGCATTTGGTGACGCTGATTTCTTATCCGTACACTTTTTCATATCAGTCGATCTTTTTTTCGCCTGTCTAGTAGGGTTTTCTGTAGATCTGATTATTAAAAATAGCGGGAGTATCGAACACGCTGGCTACCATATTATGGGAGAAATAACCGTTTACTTGTGTATTGCATCACGTGCATGTAAGTCAAGGACCTGCGTTCACATTGGAACTCTTAACCGTCAGTGAATGTATTCAAGTCTGTTTCGGAACACGGTGGCTTATTTACCGTACTCGGAATGCACGTCCTGATAATGCACGTACATTCTGACCCCTAATGGACTTAGCTGTGTGTGGTCAAATTTTGTTGGCGCTTTTCATGCGAGTGATCGAACTGGGGGGTTGTGACACCTTTCTTCGACTTTTTGTGCAAACGTAACCGTGCTTTCTCCGTCTAGAATCAAACGTTTTTTTAATAGACTTCGCTATGCGTCAGGTTTTCAATTCGGTTTTCTGTGGGAGTACTTTGCGCGCATTGTTGCTTTTGGTCCGTACTCCGTTTTTTGGACACTATTGACTGCCTTGTCTTGCAGTCAGTTATCGCTGCTTTGTAGTATACGACACACAATTCGACAGATGGCACACTAATTTATAATAAGTCCAGAAGGTTGGAACGCTGGGCCGAACACTTTGAGGGTCAATTTAGCTGGCCTCCTGCTTCTACCGTGCTGCCACCACAAACTTGTGATGTGACGCCCTGGTCGGTAGATCTAGAACCACCCACTGAGACTGAGGTTCGCAATTGCATCTCGGCTCTCAATCGTAATAAGGCTGCCGGTCCAGATGATCTCGTGCCGGCATTTTCTAAAGAAGGTGGAGAGGTGTTAGTCGAGGCCTTGACTCAGCTGTTTCAACTTGTGTGGTCGACGGAGACCATTCCTCCGTGCTGGAGTCACGCGATAATAGTTCCTATATTCAAAAACGGTATCAGGAGCTCTTGTGAAAACCATAGGGGAATTAGTTTGACCCCAGTCATTTCTAGGGTTCTGGCCTCTATTATACTTCGTCGACTCACTGCAGTTCGGGAGTTAAACATCAGAGAAGAACAGGCAGGGTTTCGTCCTGGCCGGGGATGTATATATCATATCTTTACCCTTCGTCAAATTTTGGAGCAGCGTCATGTATACTGCCGGCCAACAATTGCCGTATTTCTCGACTATAAAGGTGCATTCGATTCGGTGGATCGATCTACACTTTTAGAGTCGCTTAAACGCAGGGGTGTACCGACCAAGTATGTGAACATACTGTCGGCGCTTTACTCCCATACTTCGACTCAGGTTAGGGTTTACGGTGAGCTGTCTGACAGCTTCAGCACCAGAAGCGGCGTTCGTCAAGGCTGTCCCTTTTCACCATTTTTGTTTAATTTCGTCATGGACGAAATAATGGAGGACTGTCTGCGTCACTCAAATGATGCCGGTGTTGACCTCCTACCTGGTGGAAGACTGACTGATCTTGATTATGCTGACGATTAGGTGTTGCTGTTTGACAACGTTCAAGCGGCACAAGCAACGCTGAATGCAATTTCGCGTTCTGCTAAGTACTTCGGAATGCGCTTTGCAGTCTCAAAATGCAAAGTGCTTCTGCAAGATTGCTGTGATTACGTAGGTTTAATGTTTGATAATGAAGTCATGGAGGTTGTTGACCGGTTTGTATACCTGGGAAGCTGCATCAGCGGCGGCGGCGGAGGTGTAGGGAATGAAATAGAGGCGCGTATTTCCAAGGCTTGAGTGGGGTTTACTAGTCTGAAGCACTTATGGCGACAGAAAGGTATCTCTCTGAAGCTTAAGGGTCGCGTATATCAGGCTACAGTGAGGGCTGTATTACTTTACAGCAGCGAAACATGGCCGATCAGAGTAGAGGATGTGAACCGCCTCCAGGTATTCGACCACCGATGTCTGCGTTCAATCGCTCGTATCGGGTGGCACCAACGAATAAGCAACGAGGAGGTTAGGAAGCGGGTGTTTGGTACTGATTGTCAAACGAGTTCTTTCGTTCAGTCCTTACACTTGCACAGACTTAGATGGTTAGGTCATGTACTAAGGATGCCAGCTAGTCGTTTGCCACACCGAGCACTGTTTGCCGACGCTGCGGCCGATTGGCGTAAGGTGCGAGGTGGGCAGGTGATGACCTAGCGTAGACAAATGAAATCTTTTACGATGGGGTTGAGCACTGTAGGTCGGGTTCGTCTCCCGGGTTGGAGCCCTCGCGACTCAGAGAGTCAGTGGCTTGAAATTTTAGGTGAGATGGCGGCTAACCGAGCACAGTGGCGTGAATTTTGTAGTTGTTTGTCCGAGTTGTCTGTGAAGTGAGTGCATTTAATGACGCGGGGCAGTGAAAGCCGTGAGGAAGCTGTCTTGCTGATGACGCCTTACTTTCGCTTACAGCTCGGTTGTTTGTTTGCAAGGTGTAGGCATCTTGATGTTGTATGTTTGAATGTAGACGTAGGTATTTTTAGTGGGTAGGTCCCCTACCCTCTCCCTTTTTTTCTTCTCTCTTCCTAAACAGGGTTTGTTTCTTCTTCATGGTTGTGTGGCAGTTAAGCATCAGTGTGAACCACTGATGTATTGCTGTCTATGATGGTGATGATGATGATGCAAACTATCTCTTGGTACAACATCTAATTGTCTGCGATAACTTCTTTCATATCGCGTGTTTCAATATCATTGATCTTAGCATTCTCAGGCCAAGTGAACACATACAATGACTTATTAAGGTTCTTTTGTTATGTAAATGGTATACAACAAATTTATGATAAGCGACATTCTTGGGGGCGCCCTGATCGACTACCATGCAGTTGTATGTATCTGCGCTTTGGAGATTGGCTTTAAGACTTAGAGGTGTCATCCTAACGAATGGTGTAGCATGGACAATACGAAGCGTCTTCAGTGGATTAAAGATAATGCGGTTAGAAGAAAGATATTTCAAGATGAAATTTTGTATACTTATTCCAATCAGAAATGTAATGCTTGCGTAACACAAGTCTTCGTACAAAACGGTAACAGTTAACGTGTTACCGAAATAGAACTCAAACTGACGGTAATTTCAAGAGTACTCTCAAGAGTTTCCTATCATGCAAAAGCGGTCACTAGAGCATGATCAGTAAGGCGTTTATGAATTTCGGTACGAACATGAAGTGATCCTAAAGAAGTACACAAAACAGTTGATTTAAATCGCATGTGTAATCGGTGGCCACTAAATGTTTTGCGGCTGATGTACTAGTCTCACATTTTGTCATTAGGTAGGTAAACAGGTAAGCTGTCGTAGTACAAGTGGGTTGACTTGCTTGAGGTTTCATTTTCTTGTTTATTTTAAGTACCAAAGCTACTACTGAGTAAGCACGTTGGAAATAGATCTAGTCGAAGTTATTGTTTTAACCGTTGACAGGGCTATCCCAGTTGTTCGTTATGCAATCATTTGCGTTGAGACCAAGTTAATCTGTTAAATGAATTTCTACAATGTCTATTCTGATGGTCACATTTAGTCACTCGCTTTAATGGATAAATTAGATGGATTTTCCTTACCATATTTCACTTCGGATGGGAAATTAACCTCATTGGTTACCCGTCGGGCATAGATAGCTTTGTGCTCAGCATGTATTTGTATTCCGGCCTGGCATTTAGTCTAATCGGTTGATAGTTTACCTTTATTTTGCTTTCATGAAGAACAATGTTCTATTCTACAGTTAGTATGAGATAGTGCTTGCGTGTGTTACATATGGTGACATACTAAAGGTTGTATCAGATTTGCTAACCTGTCTGATGGAATCAGTATTCGTTTAGCCAACTATCGAGGTGGCACTTGTCGACCTCCGACATTTGTTATGCTCACTTATCATCAATCTTTCGTTGTCAAACATTGTTCGATAAGGTTTTTCCATGGTACGCAACTGTCTGTTAGTGCAAATGATGTCCATTGAATATTTTCATCCGATTGCGTTGATGTCGTTAGATTGCGGAAACGATTGTACGATTGACCCGTATGTTTTTCTAACAAGTCCGGCACACCGGCTACCTCTTATGTCTTCGTAACACAGACTTTAATGAAAATAAGTTACTAGAGACCGCGATAATGAGTCTAAATGTAAGTATTTTTAAATTTAAAGTTTCTGCTTTGAACGTGAAGGCTGAGCCTGTGACTGTGTTTAAAGTAATCGTTCGCCGTGGTTGTAAAACCTGAGCATTGAATATCAAGTATATTGCCAAGTATTTAAGTATTTCATAATCGATGCTTGTGCTCAGTGTCGCGCATCAAATGACGTCAGTGAATAAACAGTTTGCTTCTGATAATAAGGATCGAACAACTTCACCAAACCATACCCTAAAATTCCGTTTACTTATATGTTTAAGTAAGCGGCTTATTGAGAATATCGATCCACTGTTTGCTATGCCGTTCACTGAGCGTCCGTTTCACTGGCTTCGGATGTGACATCGCTAACCAATGCCTTAACAAACGGTAGGGAAGCAGTCTCTAGTAAGTTGAAAATGGTTGATCATCTTCCATATCCACCTTCTCTACGCCAGAGATATCTTATGGTTAATTGGATCCGGTGGCATAAGTGCTGTCGTATTCTTATTGCGTGAAGTAAGAGAAGTCAATGAATCGAGGTAGTTAATATCTCAGAGAAGCTGTCTCGCTGATATCTTACCCCAACATCATCTTGTGTTATTTACAAGCGCTCAGCCACAGACTTCCGAGATTTTCGAGCATGTAGTCTCCTCCTCTGTTCTTTTTTCTCACTATTAGGAATTTATTTTAACCTATTTTGAATCTTTTTCTTACATATCACGTTGATTAACTGTATGACGACAATAAGGCATCTGTACTGACTGCTGCTGCATTGTTATCAGTTATCGTGACGTTAGTTCTGTCTTTCCGTTGCACGTTGGAAACTATGTTCGACATTTGTTACTGTCCTATGTTGTCGTACTGTTGCCTCATTCATTTAACAGGAATCAAGTCCGAAAGGTGATCAATCGTGGCAGCACAGTCGCTATATGGCCGTTACCTGAGCAATACGATTTGGTGAGTACATATGTCGCTTTACTGCTTTGCTTTACTTCCGTGCGTTTCATAACACTTTTAGCTCACTTCGTTACTGTCTTTCTTGCTACATTCTCATATTTTTCATCTTTTTTGTTTACTCACCTTTGGCGTCCTATGTTCCGCTCTCTATTACAACGTGTGAGAGTAAAGTAGATCATTAACATTGCTTTCATGTACCATCCAATTTAAAGACAGTCGATGTTATTTTGAAAAAGGCAACGTAGGCTGACTGTGTATGACAGAACGGGAACTGTGTTTTCCTGTTTGGTGTTTTTCACACTTCTGTTAAGAAAATAGTGATATCTGCTATTTCAACTGTCAATTTTATACCTTTTTCGCACTACAACAGTATTCGTTGTTCGCCGGGCCTTCTGTAAACAGACTGTCGTCGATTCTAAGGCTCAGGCAAGCTTCTACCAGGGCTCTGACCTGTGGCACCACTTTTGTAGTTCACCGTTTACATTGCTGGATTCATAGTTTTCATCCGTCACCTCCTTCATTACTGTTGTTGCCTATTCTGTTTTTGCAGGTTCATCGTCGGTTAAGTTCATCCAGAGTCACGCGATTCACCGTTTACACCAACACTTCGATACCGATTGAATGGCATACCGGTGGTGATCTGTTTCCACCCATTTTGCTAGTCGCCAAACCTGGCTACATGTTGGACTCCAATTTATGGCACATAGATTTGGGTCACTATTCAACAGCCATGCAACTAAAGGGTTCGCATGGTTACGACATCACCCATACAGACATGCATATACCTTTGTTCGTATTGGGGCCTGGCATCATACCTGGATCCGTTTATGACGGGAGTCCGGTTGATCAATTACACACTTACTCACTGATTACGACAATCTCTGGTTTCGACATGACTCTTTCTTCTTCGGACGATCGTCGTCGCTACGGTCCTTATACAGCTCTCGCCCTGGGAAATTCACCCTTGACTGCAGCACGATTGTTCACCAAAAATATGTTTATTCTATCTGGAACGATCTCGATTGTGGCCGCGATCTTGTGTTGCTTGGTACTTGTTGTCGGCTTGCTGACTTTTTATCGCCCCAAGCTGCGCAGTCTAGTCACACCCGTTCCCCAGTCAGAGTTGGACCAGAAGCTACTGCAATCTGATAGTTCCATAGCCTGAAGGTCTTGTTAACAAAGCATTCCCTTCGACCTCGTAATCTAGTCAGTCATTTCCTACCAGTTATATTGTTGCAGATCTTGTACGCCTCTCTTTGTTTCGTTTACCAAAGACTGTTAGAATTTACTTTTTGTCCGATTTTGCCTTGATGTTCTCGTTTCTGTGTTTCTCCAACATCCATACTGTCATCTTTTGGAGCTTTGGCTTGCGAATCTTTTGTCTGAGCTCTAACTTCATGCCATGATCTCAGTATTTTTCGCCTCGTCTTTGTTCGCTCTTACGTTGGACTCTATCACGCTCTACTGTCTGCGAATGATTAGGATTATCTTCTGCCAAATTTGTGCGATCATTGCGGTTATTTTTCATATAGCGCCTAGACTTGTTTGCGTTCTGTTTACTCTGGTTGCTTCAACGTTTTAGAGATTCAGCTTAACGCTCCGTTCATCGTCCTGTGTTCCATTTGGACAAATGCACTCACGGTTTACTAGCCACTTTTGACAAATTTGTGCGATTTTCGTGCAATATGTACACGTATGAGTATGCTTGAATGCGACACTGTAAATGATTTCGTGCAGGGATAGGCAGATTTGATGATCGTTAAGGTACCAGCGCCTCAGTAAGTAATAATGTCGGTTCAGGATTGACAATGTAAGATTGATGTCGTTAGGTGTAGATGAATAACGGATAATGTCCAAATGTCTTCAATATGCCTGATTTAGTCATGGAAAGAAACGCGTCGCATTTTCGGTGTTTGTCCAAATGCGAACTCGAGTGAAGGATGGTCTAACGGTCTGTGAGCAGTGCAGTACTTATCTTTTCTCACGTGCTTATCGTTACAGTCTCAGTTTGAGATGCTTCCTCTGTTATGAGCGAGTGGGACCTGCTGTAGTTTCACTTTGGTTGTTGCAGATAGGCAACTTGAGGTCAACGTTTACTGCTTAGATCTAGGTGATGTGTCACCGATGATTGGTTCATAAGAAAAATAAAAAAACGCTGGATGTAATTGCCAGTATTTATCACCTGTGATATCTGAAGAACGTTCGATTACGATCGCAGCTCATATACCTGACCCGTAGGCTAAAAACGCTTGCGACCTCTCTTCTTCCATTCGATATTATTTCAGTTGGTTTACGTCAAGTGGGGAATGTCGTAGTTTGTCGGTGTACGTTTGCGAAATCTCTAATACGCTGGCTTTTCCACGCGTTTCGTATGTCAATCATGTGATTGTCAGAGCGGCTAGCCACTTGTAAAGTAGAAAGTTCACACGTTTAATAAACACGCCGGATACACAGCGGATTTCTTGTCATGGTGTGGGCCAGTGACTTGACAAGTTTGAGAATGAGAAGTCTTTTCCGTTATAAAGGTACACTTGAATGTACGAGAGGTCGCTACGTGGAGATAAAGATCGGAAGATGTTGGTTGTGACTCTTTAGCCAACTACATCGTAGTTCTGAAGATCAACAGACCTGGTATCTTGCTGTTTTATTCGTATGCAACAAACGGAATCATTTAATACATTTTCAGTGGAGTACTTCGGAATTTTAACTAATGTTTGAATTAGGTGTTTCGGCAGACAATGCAAACTTAGACTTTTAGTAGACCTGGCGTGTGATGAAGAGTCTGTTTTTTAAAATCGATACACGTGGGTTGGAGAAGCATTCGACCTAAGTAGAATGTCGTGATCTTCTTTGACGGGAAGAAATTCACTGGCTGCTTGAAAGAACCATTAGCAAGATTTCCGAAAAGATTAAGTGCGGTCCAGTCAGCGTGTCGATAATGAATGCTCGATGCTCTTTTTGGAGATCCAAAATGCGTTGTTTCATGTTAACAGATATAGGTGTTTTTGCTGTTATACATTATTTCAGATACACTTGATTGTCATTTTGCAGCAGGGTAATACACCAATATCTTACTAAACCTGGTCAGTCTTCGGTGGTGTTACCGTTTTGGATTGGCAACTGGACAGTGTTGCTCTTAAGCTAACAATTACACATAGAAACAAGTCTACCGTTGAAATTAAACAAAGTCCTGAGACGAAAACGCATGAGTCTTGTTGTTATCGAATCGCGCACTTCTTGGTATCAACATAAACTGTGTCGGCCTCCCCATCATCGGCGTCTGTAAAGTTTATTTCGGCCGTTCTTGTCGCAATTTCACTAAACAGATAAACGAATAAAAATGTTGTGAGATTTTCAGTTATCTACACTTATATCGACGAATGCTCTGACGGGACCGACCAAGGACAGTTTCTTCTAGGAATGGTCTCTCTGGCGAAGACAGCACGACCTTACACAAGACAAGGACATATTTTATTTGAATACAAAAGTAAATTATGGTTAGTTGCACAGCGCACTTCTGTTTTTCAACCTCACGGTTGATACCACATTTTGTACGTTATTTCTAAAAGACTTGCATCATTGATAGCAAACAACTACAGTTTCTCTACGTGTTGAATCACCCCCGCTCGAGTAACAAGTGGGTTCATAGAAACCTACTGATCTGTTCCGCACTCTCAATCGTAGTTCCCGACGAATTGTCTAACAGACGTTAAGTGCTACACTTATTAAATATAATTAGGTTGGAGCACCACCTAACTGTAGGGCGGAAACCATGTGGTTTCCGAAATCCAGCAGCGATCCGTTACTTAAGGTGTGACAGAGGTGACATTTGCAGTGGTCTCAGAATAGGGTTCGCTCAAGCGGGATGACTGAATGAGTCTCTTATGAGAATACGTCCCTGTTGAGACGAGCTCGATAACTCGCCCGGCCTCAATACTTCTTGACTAAGCGTATTGTGTGACAGGCAGTTTCACAAATAGTATATTACTCACAAAAGGACAAGCTCCGAACGCCAGGAAGACGACGGACAAGAAGAGGCTATCGGAATAGTGTGTACGCATGATGGGAGAAGTTTTATCAAGGCGAATGACAACGTACTGTCACCCAATGTATGTGAATGCATGTCTGCCGTGCAAATGAGTGTACGCGTTTGTCATCCACTTTTTGACATGGGAATTTGCGCAATAGACAAATTATTAAGCCAAGCGTCTTTTACGGTCACCACAAGCAGACGCAAATAAATAAGACAATTTTGTTCTGTGGAATGACCTATGTTTCCAAGAAAAGTTTATTTTTTATTCCCTCTTCTGGTTTCTGTTTGATATCCGAGCTCCTTCGTATTTCCCAGTAGATCCGGTCACTGTGTCAAAGCAAACTGGAGCTGTGTACGCATGCGAATAGACTCAGTAGGTGTCATATACGAATATGCGTTTCTGTGATGTAGTTTCCATCACCATCCTCCCTATTGACATCATTCTTCTTATATAAAACGCATTTTATATTGTTCTGTAGGTAGTAAACCGAAATCTGTACACTTATCTAGTGTTCCAACTTTGGTAAGCAAATTACCCGAAGTTTAGAGTGTCAACTGACGCTGGCGTGAAGATGTTTATGGTCCAATTCATAAACGTTGTCGGTAACCGTTTTCTCAACTGGTTCCATGGAGTCGTTGAATTGTTGGAGCATACTCAAACAAATGTTGCGCAGTTTCTGCATCTTCAAATGCTCATCACGTTGGTCGAAGAATTGGACATTGATTGACCCACGTTTATCGATGTCTGTGCTTCTGTTTAGGATGTTGAAAAGTTGGATATTACGGTCACATGAGGTTGCACCTCGAGTCAAATTCATCATTTAAACTATTCGTTTCAATAATTGGACTACGTTTCCCTATGTTTACTGATGAGTAGTAGGGGATTTTGATTTTCATATAGATTGAACATCACCCACAATTGACCGCAGCTGTCGCATCCCCATAGACTTTCCAGTCGGCCCCTTTTGAAAAGAAGCACTAGACTCGAGTTTCGCTCTCATTAGAGCTCTTCAGTAGTGCATATCATCGCCGCTGCCGGGACTTGAACCACGGACATGCTGTTCATGAGGCAACCGTGTTTACCACTGCGCCATTAACCCCACGTTAGGCACGACCGAATTATCATATGAGAACGCTCATCCACTTTCGCTTGTGAGTAATGGTCAGGTTGCCCGATCGCCTCGAGAGGAGACAGTTACTGTCTGTTAACTCCAATCGATGACCTCTCGACTAGGACTTCTCTCCAAGTTGAAATCGCAGAAATCGTTGACTTGTTGAGCGGTATTTGTGTGTTAGACAACTTGCTAGCATTTTTGGGACAATCCGGACTATCTGCAAAATGCTCGAATCAGCTGACTTAGATTAAGTACAACTGTGGTGTCGAACGTTGTGATCTCTGTGGGAGGAATCAAACTAAACTGATGCTAGAATTGTGGCCCCTGGTAGAGCGGGTCATCTCTCTAAAGTTCTAATTTACCGTAGACGCCTCATGAGACCGGATGAAGGTGGTCCGTCGATAAGTGGTCCTCGTGGGGGTCTTCTGTGTGGCGAGCACTGAGGTACCCGTCCCGCATACTTCACATTGTGTACACTTTCATTCGTATGGATATTTGCGGGATTTGGCAAAAATTTCGTATTAACCAAGTTGCTGATGAGGAACATGCTCTCAGTCAATGTGTTAATAATGTTTGGTTTTATCACTGTTTCAAATCAGAACGGATAATTTGCGACAGACTTGCCGATAGCGTGTCTTTTGACTAGTGTAGGTGGCTGCCTAAAAAGCTCAAAGTCGTCTGATCCTAAATCCACCCAACTCATAACTAATGAAAGAATGTTCTGACAAGCTAAGATGATATTCTAAACAGCAACTTTAAAAGGAACATGTTTAATCACTCTCAGGTAAATCGATACAACTTCTGTAATCCAACTAACTTCGTTTTTTACCATTGTGAGTTTATTTCGCAAAAACACTAAATAGATGAAAATTGATTATCTGGTTGATTTGTACCATTAAGACTACATCGGTTTTTGTCGGATTCGATTGATCACCTACCGTCAACTGAAAACAAGACGTCTCACTGAGCTGAACTCGTTCACATGAATCCAGGGGTGTTCCGGATGTCAGTTACTAGATTAGATAACATGACAGCTTCCATTCGATTTTGTTGTCTAAGTAACCATGCACCAAGAAGTTCTTTAAGTCTTTCCGCTCACAATGTTCATCTTGTTAGCGTTTCCTCGAACATAGTTCTGCAGTTTAATGGCGCTCAGCGTCTTAATCGGACATTTTCTAGCCCAACTCAGTGGGCGCAGTCTAAAGGTTTCCTGTTGTATAAATTAGTTAACGAACGTTGGTTTGAAAACTTCGACTTTCTACGCCAATTATTCTGTAGTTGTGATACACCTCGAAATTTCTGATAGATTTTTTGGAACCACTTTTCAGTTTATACTTCCTATTCCTACTATGTACCAAACTGTAAGACAAATGAACGGTAATATTTTCACAACCTCTGCTCCGTGTGAAGCTGCGAAGAAAGTGAGTAAACTGTATAATTTGCACAATGTAGTCGGTTATGAGATACGGCATTATTAAATATGCATAATGCACCTAATGATATTAGTATAGGAACACCTGAATTCAAAATGATGATGATGAAATCGTAAACACCCACACACATGTGTACGGAACAATGGTGGAAAAACTTCGATCACAGTTTGTGCTGAAACTCGTGTGAAATCGCTAGCTATTCTCTAATCTTATCAGCGAAAAGGCGTCCAGTAAAGCACAATCTCTATTGTCCAACACGCTAGGTAGCATGCTACACGCGCGCTCGCGTTTATGAGGCAGAATTCCAGTCCACAAAATCCCCGGTTTCCGCTCTCACGTCGTATGCATTTCTACCCGGGGGTTTTCCGCCTACCATTCTTCGTCTGTTGCTCCGATTTCGTTGAGTGATGGCTCATCCTGTCGCTCGTGTTGTCCTCCATCTATCCACAGTGGGCTTTGATCGTATTCCACAGGAGTGTCGAGATATTCCTGCGAGTGTTCGAATAATCGCGCCTCCGATTTGGTCGTCCATTCTATTCTGCCTACCATGTCTCGCCCGTTGGTCCGATCCGGTCGAGCGATGACTTATCCGATTGCCCCTATTGTCCACCATCCGCTCGTTTTGGGTTTTTGGACTTACCTCCCACCGCGTCGGGGTATTTCACCGAGTGTTGGAATACTCGCACCCCCGGCCGGACAATCCATCACAATATTATCTCTAGCACATTACTGCACATGCTACACTGAGTAACGTAGTTTAATCCGGTAAAGGTTGGTTAAATCTTTTCTAGACCTAACTGATTACACTGAATCGAGTGGCGAGAGGTCCGCTTAACGTTTCAGAAATTTTCAGGTCCAATAAATGACTAATTTTCGTGCAACATATTTACTATACCAACCATTTTCATTGTTTAACACTTACTGAAGTTTCCAAAGCGACAGTGAATTTTGACTTTAACATAAAAAGTTGTCCTATTACACACGCATAACTACATTAACTGGATTGCACTGTACGGTTTTCGCTTTTAGAAAGGACGCTCAACGAATATGCCACTGGTGTTCTTTATAGAAAGAGATCACCGTACTGTTCAGTAAACTTACATCAGTCATAGGTTCATTAACCTCGCCAGAATGACACAAAAGATTTGTAACCGTAACTATCAAATTCTCCCTGACACCAGGGGTTCAACAAAGTCACTAATTCTGGGAGAACTAAAAATCAAGACGTGGCTTAC
>JTDE01003058.1:10176-24427 GCA_014338405.1 Paragonimus skrjabini miyazakii | reverse complement strand
TACCGCTATACACATGTGTGGTCCTAACTGTTTCTCATGATGGGGGGATGTGTGTTCTTGACGTGCCCTATAAATAACTTGTACTTGTCGCCCTACCCCGCACACGTTTTGTAGCGGAACAAAGCTTCTTATTTTGAACGCGTCTTTTGGCTTGCCCTGGGAGTGATTACGGGAACAGTCGCGGTACTATTCGGGAACGCGATTTTCGTGTGAATGATTACCGGGACGAGAATCCGATTTTATCGAGCGTACCACTACACCGAGATCGAACCAGTGTACCGTTTAGGAGGGTTTACAACAATTGTTTACATGGAAAATCAACTCATGCTTTATAGGCTTCAACACCACAACAAATTAACCCACACATCTGCACAGAACACTGATCCAAGGATAGTTGTCAGCGCCCAGCTCATGTGTGGGGACAAAATTCATCCCAAAGTGCACTCCCATGTTCTTTCTTGTATTCTTTCCTGCGGTTAATTGAATGTCCAGGTTCATGCTCCCGCCCCACTACTGAATAGTAATAGTATTGTGATCAAAGAACGCGGATGGCACAAGGGTTATTTATTCAGGAAAGCAACAGGTGGATTATGCGTTTCAAAATGACAACAAACGAAAACACTTATCTACGTACGGTACTGGGCCCAGACGATCACGGTTGCCACATACCCCAATGCTCCGTTCTTTTACTTAACAAGAACCATTTCATGCGATGCTGCACTACAATGTTTATTCTTGTATTTTCCCTGCGATTACCTCGATGTCAAAATCTATGCTCTGGCGCCCACTGCTGAATAGCAGTGGTGTGAGTAGTAGAGCATGATCGCTCCTCCTCACTACAGCAGTACGCGTAGTATAGTGCGATCGTTCGTCCTCAATACGGCTACCCACGCGCGAAGATTTTTCCGGCCGCAGTGAAAGCCATTCAGACTCTCTTCGTTCTCTCGACGACCTGCGTACCGGCCTCGAGGATGTCGATGCTCCAGGTGTGCATTCTCTTCTGCTCAGAGTGTCATACCATTAACAAAGCTGGTTTCCCTGCACTCCATGCTGGTCCTTCTCGTTCCTAATCAAATTCACTGGGCCACGACATTCCACTACTACGTACAATCCTCTCCACTTTGCCAGGGATTTCCTATATCCAGGTCGTGTTGTGTCCGGACTGTATCGGTCTTAGCATGAACTGCCGTCTTCTCGGTCGCACCTATTACTGTGTCTCCCTTCCCAAACAAAAAACAATCAGCAGATCGCTAATTTATGTACGACTTTTTCCTGCCCAGTGGGAGAAATCATCGCCAGTCTCCACGTCTCCTGCATCTGTGGCATTCATCACCATGATTTTTCTTCTTTTTCTTTTTCTTTTTCTTCTTTACCCTCAAAACCAACACGTCCCCAGTCAACTTTTCCCCTGCTCTTCGAAAGTCGTACAGTCCACTTGCCTTCAGTTTGCTGCCTGTCATCGAGTTTTTTGCCATCAACTGTCGAGCCGCGTCAACCAATACTTCCCAAGTCATCAGACGTGCGATGAGATCAATCTTGAACTGATCTCGGAGTGATGGTGGCATTCTCTCCAAGAACTGATCAGTCAGCATGCGTTGTTCCGAATCCTCGTTCAGCTGCCACCGGACTCTTGGCAAGGCTACCCTCAGTGACATAACGTAAACAAGGGCCTCTTCTTCCGGATCGAACTGGTCTATCCTGGACCGCCGCCTTGCCTTCTGACATTAGGCGGGGCTGCCAAATCCGGCGACGGACGACTTCTTCGCGCCGTCTTCTCCCTGCCCTTGAACAGCAACGGCAGAGCCGCCGGCCTCGTCCGGTTTCTCCTGACCCTTGATCACTTTCACCACGTCCTCGAAGTCATCCATCAAACTCCATATGTCTCCATGCTCGAAAGACTGCGACCACGGGATCTTCATCTTCCAATCCTGGTTACGCCATCAATTGTTATGAGTCAAGACCGCAGATAGAACAAGGTCTGTTTATTCGGAAATGCAACTCATGTAGCAGACGTTTCACTACCACTACAAGCAAACATTCAATTGTATATCACGCTGTTAGCAATAGTCCCAACGTTGTTTACACTTAATGCTTCTTACGGCCGTAGACAATCACTGGCTTTTACGGTCTTTCAGGACAACGGTGGATTTATATCAGTGTATATGAACGAAAGTGGCGAATTTATATACCTCAGATATGCGGTGAATAAGGACGTCTAAATAAGTATGTTAAGAAATCTGTTCCTCTCGGCTGGTAACTTCAGCGTTAAATCTTATAATGCAATTCGATGCCGATTCCACCGGTGATCAGAGGATGGTTTGATGTCATAAGCCTTCGAAAGTTGTCTTGGCCATCTTGTTAAACAGGCCCAAGTCTCTTTAAACAGGTTTGGGCTCAGTCAGGTCACAATGTTAGTGATACTTTTAAAACTGAAAGCTCCTCTAGATTGATTTGTGTACTCATTGATTCACTGAATGCAATGTGTTATCCATGCGTCCAGGATCCTATGAAAACTATTGACAGGAAGAGAGAGATTATTGTTGACCCGAACAGGACAGTGGCAGATATTGTATATCAAATGTTACGAGCCGCCCCTTCCAAGACAACACATTACGATTGGAAACGTGACTTTTCTTGACTTCAACGTGGTCATTCGTGTGGACATTAGTCTAACACAATTTTCTTGGAGGTTAACCAGACAATTGTCAAGAAAGATGACCTGGTGGCGAATGGAAAAGTACACATGAGCCAGTTTGTGGGTTTTAATCTGTGAGGACCCAATCAGAACACTGATGGCAACAATCATCGAGCCCATACTGACGGCTTAAAAGAAGGATGTTTTCCTATCCTTGCCATTCAAAGGCAACCATCTAACCAGTGACATAGATCACAAATTAAAGTTTTCTGTGGCTCGAACATATGTGGCTGCACCAGAGGACCAATTCACCACACTCGAGAAAGTAGTTTTCCAAACTCTCCTGTCCTCCGTGTTGTTCACTTGCAGTTACAGTGACGTTTACATGAGCAGAACAGATCGAGAACGATCAAAGCGAGTCGCCGAACACATCCCGAAGTAGTTGAAAGAACAGATGACGCACCAATCTCAACTTGGTGCACTGACGGCTCGAAATCCAACATCATCGGTTGCTAAACACGTCTTGACAACAGGTCACCAAGTGTTGTGAGCCAAGAGCACGGATGGCGCGAAGGTTGTTTATTTAGGAAACTAACACGGGTTAGGTGTTCAAACAGGACAAGAAGCAAAAACACTCAGCTGCAGATGGCAATCGTCCAAGAAGGTCCCGGCTGCCACAGACGCTAATGCTGCGCTTCTTTGCGCAGCTAGAACTATTTCATGACATACTGCATTGTCGTGCTGGTGAGATGTTCCTTCCCGTGTTTTTCCTGCGGCTACTTTCTCGCCCCACTACTGGATAGTGGTGGTGTGAGTAGTATCGGGCAATCGCTCGTCCTCATCACACAAGTTGGCCCATTCAAGATGCCGTTGCGCAATTGAAAACCAAAGTTATTAGCTTTCTGCGAAGCGTTACTCATGCGAACTTACCAGCAGACGTTATGTGCACAAAAGTGATTGGGGCAACCCATAGGATTGTCATGGTAGTGATTATATAATACTTGGTGTCCTTGTAAGCGTGTCTAGTTCCTGTTTGTCCTTATTTGTATGATGTATATAACTGGCGTGTTTTACGTTTGCGACAGATGAGAGTAAATAAAATGCCAACATATCAAATGTCGAAGGGAAATCAGTGTTTAAAATTCAACAGTCATGTTGATACGTTATAACCGGGTCATATTTGAATTACGAGATTCGATTCATCTGACCAGAGTATATTCTGATAAACAAGTCATCAAATGAACTTGAACTATAAGGAAATGGTGAAAGCCTGATACAGTCACGCTCTAGG
The DNA here is from genome assembly GCA_014338405.1 of Paragonimus skrjabini miyazakii. Classification (NCBI taxonomy): domain Eukaryota; kingdom Metazoa; phylum Platyhelminthes; class Trematoda; order Plagiorchiida; family Troglotrematidae; genus Paragonimus; species Paragonimus skrjabini miyazakii. The sequence goes on along the minus strand of JTDE01003058.1, from coordinate 20,501 downwards.
AATAGCATCAATAGCCTATCGTTGATGAGCAGCACCTGACGGGAATCTTGAGACCAAAGTGGTCAGTTAGTTTAACTCAATAAACTACTCGCAGTTATGGAATTCATAGGAACTGTACAGGTTACTGAAAACTGAGAATATATATATATATATATATATATATATATGAATTTGTGTTGAGTTGTTAAGAAAGAAAACACAATTATGAGATCGTTTGATATATTGTTCCAGCTTGCGATAATCAGTAATACAGAGAATGTGGAAGAGAAACTCAAAGGATAATGAGCGCAACAGAAACCCAATTTTATCAAGCATACATTCAAGCATACAATCTTACTGTAACATGCAGCAGACAGCAGCTTGCTACCATCAACACTGAGCGATCAAGAACATTCTCGTTCTACCGTAGAGAGTCTGATGATCTAGTTGGCGGAAGATTTGGTTTTGTGTCCCTAATATTTATATCAAGCCTCTCCTTGAATTTAACTATGAATGACGCAGTATCAACCGAATCAGGTAGGTTGTTTCATAGTTGGTGTAATGAAATTTGACTGGAGCGGTTTCTTGATTAGAGAAAGTTCAGCCAATCGGTGCTTGCACACAAACTACTACAGACGGAATTATAGTCAAACTGGTGTCAACCAGTCATAGATGGCGATCAGCTGCCGTTGAATGCGTATTTGTTCCAAACAAGCAAGTTGCCAGAAGCAAGGTCGTTGAACAACACAACAACAACCTGACCAATCAACACGTGAGGACGCTTGTCGCTTAATACTGGTCGTAAATACTGTTGTTCTTCTGTAAAAAGCTGCCGTTTTCCCCCAATAAATTGAGGTTGCTTAGTGCCGCTCAGATTCCTCTTCTGATTTCCCCGGATTGGATTGCACAGTACGTGACAGTTGGTATACCCGGACGGAAAAAGTGTCTTCTGCAAATCAAGCGGCTCATAGATGATGAAGCTATAGCAATTTTTCTCTCAGAACTTTAGTTCATTGAGGCACAGTCGTTGTTTCTCAGAGATGCTGGGATTGATGTAGGATACCATTACACTAAAAGCGAATCTCGTAACACTTATGGGTGGTTCACTGAGAACAGCCCCAGTATGCACAACCGATCTGTGTAGGAAAGTGAACGTGGTATCGTAAGCCGTGTTGTAGCTCTACGTTGCATCTTCACAATATGAGTGGTATCTTTTGCTAAATAGGGACAACAATCTTAAAAAATTAATTTAACATAGGTGCATACTAGTAAACTTGACACAACAATGAAACAATGCGAGTGTAACCGTTCGGACTGCTTGGTAGGCAACCCAAGTACCGAGTTGACTTTCTCGGCCAATTAAACACTGCTGGGAGATACGTTACATTCACTGGAGGCAATCGTATCCAAGTCATGTTCGCTTGTATTGATACCCAGGTCTTCGCATCCTGGAACAAATATGTGCAGCCCAAACGACGAACATACATCATTTTACGTTTAGCCATGTTAAAAGGGAAAGGGTTTTCTCTGACTCAATTCACACTGTTCACTATGCATCGAATGTGAGTGTCACCAAAATATAATATTAACGGGGAATTAACAAGAGTGGAATTTCGGGCACGAATGGACTAAAAAGCATAGGTCTTAGTGTGAAACCTTGTGACCTACCGATGGTCACACAACATCAGTTTGAGAAAGATTCACTCACATAGACATTAAATCAGCAAATTTAGGTGCAATCGGTGTGTTTCGGAGTTAAATAATTTGCTAAACCGGCACAGCAGTCCGCTACTCCGTGTTCACTGGTCGCTTCTAAACTTGCTATCTTATTTAGACTTATCATCAGCGATCCAGTCTGTAATCGACCATATCTTAGCAATTAACCATTTATCTTGGTCCCGTGTGGTGCCTGTTTTATTGCCGCATGTCAGCTTTTTCAACCTCTAGGTTTTTTAGTTGTTTGGAATTCACAGCACCATCAGACAATCATCATTTACTCTCGTAAGTGTCCATCGCCTTGAGTTTCAACTTTAGAAATTGGTTTTACGTTTCGACCCATACTGGAGTTACATTTTTGCGATACTATCGACCCTCACGCAACCTTAGACTAATCTGACTAAAAAATAGTGTTTATACACCAATCAGAGAAATGATCTGTCATCATGTCTGGAGCATCTTGTCTGGAGCAACGAGCTAAAACAACGCTTCAGATAACACTTTAAATGCTGTGTATTAACCGAGTGCAATGAGGGGTAGCTTATCCACAATCAGAAAATAGAAGTAGTCCATTCCAGCGCGCGTGGTAGTTAAAACTCCCGACATAATCCCCTCAAAGAACATGTTGGCTGTTGGTGAAATTGAGCCTTCTAAAGGGTACAAAGTCATGTCAAACCAGGAAATAATCGTGTGTTCTTAAACGAAAAATATTTTCGAATGCCAGAGCCAAGATTATGCACTTGACTTCCCCACAACTTCGAAAGAAGACCATCAAACTGTCTTGTTGATTGATTGAAGACTGGTTAACATTCACAGTTTTTTATGAAACGATACCAACTAGCGTGCTTTTCTTGGCAAACGTGTGGATGCGCTCTCATCTCTCGCGGTGGAAAAGCCACTTAGCCTAAAACCGAGATTAAAAGGCTATCACATGAATAAAATTTTAGTTTTGAACGAAGTTCCACCGTTTGTTCCTATGCCGCCGAAATAAAGCCTCGCTTTGGTAGATTTACGATTATGCAGCCGGCAATGATGAAAATGAGGAGTTGACGAATATGGTAGCTGAAAGAATCCAAAACTGGGAACTAGAGATACGATATCGTTGTGTTCAACTTATAAAGCTTATCTGAAGCCAAGGAGGAAGAAGGAGGCCTTTTATCTCCTGTTGGTGTCACTGAATAGGGATATGGTATCTGTTGTTGAAATGTGATGATTTCGCCCAATGAGTTTCTTTCTCAAATGGAACTACGTGCAATGCACCAAAGAGTTATATTCTGGCTACCCAAGCACGGCAGTTGTTCCCTGATGTTTCACACACTCAGTACAAAGGTTCTAGTCAATACTGCCTACAGCCTACAGCCATCCAGTCATGTCTACGTGTCATTGTCTCCATTTCTCCTACGCATTTAATGTAGTTACTATAATGCAACTCTAGAGGAGAAAAGCACGCCTTTCCAGACCCAATGAACCCAGTTTTCCAGCCCTCACATTCAGGAGTAATTTGGGTTGGTGATGTGCTATGAGGCTTACCTTTGCTATGATAAGGTATGCTTGTGAGCGGCCAGATGGTACGAACCAGTGAGATAGCTTAGCAGTCGACCATAACAAACCAATTCACTCAAATAAGTATTTAAGGGGTTTAGTGATGGCAAGAGACTCAGCTTTATTCCTTACCATCTGGTCCTACTTCAACAGCCGTGAATTCTAACAAAAATACTGGAAGGGAGTGAGGGTATTTTGGAGCGGAACCGTCCAAATAGATTAAGGGAACCTTTCATACTAAGGTTGTTCGATATTACATCAAACTTTTGACTTAGATCTGGAGGAATATGTAAACTTCCGTAAGTTTCCATTCCACTTCGTATGGTTGTGTGTCTTAGATAACGTTGTGGAGTGCACCGCTGACCGTTCGGAAGACACAAGAAGAAATAGCAGAGTTTGAAATGGGAACGGAGAAGTAGAACAACATATTGATCAAAAAACCTATAACAGTCTTTACTCAGGTATGCTTATATACTTTGATGTATATTCCCAAGTTGTTTTTAACGTTGCAAGCTTCCGTTGTAATCTGCGAATAGACTTAAGCAGGCGAGTGAGAACAATAAATATGAGTAACGATGTGACGAACAACTGTTTTCGATAATCCTTTCTCAAGTAAATATAATTACGTAGGTTTCATCAAGACGTCATAAGATAAAGCGTAAAAAACAAGAATTGACTGGTAACGAATGACAGTAAAGGCATGCTCTCGTCCCTTTTAATGAACGTCCCTGTGACCTTTTACAGAACAAATTGAAGTTCGTCTCATCTATCTAGCAAATAGTCTTTGAATTTGCATAACGTTCCATCAGTTGATATGCAAACAGTCGCCGTAATTCCAAATTCTCATTTGAGTTCATGACAACGGGCACTTGGCACAGTTTCTTGACAGTTAGGCATCGGCCATCCAAGTGTCGACTGATCGTTTTGGTCGATAACTCCTTCTGGAACTCAGCCTTGACGCGCAATCTCAGAAATTGCAGTGTAACCGTTGGGTCTACGGAAATCCACTCCAACAACATATCGATCTCTGATTCTGTCAGAATCTTGCTTCTATATACTTTGCGAGGCTGAGCTTCAGAACTGATGCAATCCACATGAAGCCACTTGTAAGCGGTATTACACTTGACTCCGTTCAGAAGGGCAACCATGCGCCAGTCATCGCCTCTTTCGAATGCCTCGATAATACGTCTGCATGTTTCGGGACTGCTGCGAGTGTAACTCCGTCCGTCAGCCATGTATCCAACAGAACTATTGAAAATGTTCTCACAAACTAGTCCACTCTCATATTACAACTCGAAGTCGACCACGACCCTAAACCTCACTCTTATTGGACGTGAGATCCACAGACACTCCTCATCACTAGCAAGCCTTTACCTGGCAAAGGAACCAATACGGTTCGCAGTTTGATGAACTACTAGGGACAGGGTCAGATGATCTGTGCTCGAATTTGACCGCTAACCCCGTTCTCATTAAGCAATGCTGTTGACATCCCTCGAATAACCCGTACCACTTCCTCTATCAAAGTAACCAATCTGAAGTGCTCTAATTAAGATTGGTTGTCCTTTCCGGTTAGTTCGACCAATCACGTTCTTGCCATCACGTCCAAGATTCTAACGTGGGAATTCTAATGCAATAAAACGATTTGCTTTTGCATGTAATGGAAAATCTTGTGCCTAAAATGGAAACAGATATGTAAACAGGTATAGACTACGCACACAATAATTGGTTAGTCCCAGACCGGACTTTGACTGGGTGTTACATCACACGGTCATGGTCGAATGTTTGTGTGGTTAAACTGGATTTGATTGACCTGTGGCTGCGGAAGTTGCAAGGACCGAACAGACTTCTTTCGAGAGCACAAGTTGGGGTTGCGTAATCTTATAGCAATCGATTCGACAGTCGCCAGAATGCGCTGGCGGACTGTTTTTGGTTGTGTTGGCAACTCTGTAGACAACCCGGAATGCTTTGCTAATGTCTATGCGATGGTTGGTGTCAGCTAGATGTGCAACAATGGCGCTGGTAATTGATTTACAACAACTGGTTCCAATCCAAGCTGGATGATGTCTCTTGATACTTTTTGACAAGCGCCTAGTCGTACGACCAATATATTCTACAGTACAACAGCATCATGATAATGAATATACGAGCATTGACTGATCGTGGACTGGTAGCTTGTCTTTCAGGCTCAGTCTTAACAATGGCATTGTTGTGGACCAATTTCTTGAAGTCGCCGCTGGAAACGTACGTCTGGGTGGTCAATACTTGCACCGGTTAAACTGGTCTGCTAAAGTATCTCCTTTAAACGAGAGTTTTATAAGCACGGCTTTCTTTTCAGCTGTGGGCATTACTTCAAGTAGGATTTTGGCCTTCATTTTTGACGTGATGAATTGCTCCGGATAGTCGTATTCCCTCAATAGGCTTTGAAATGTTTTCAGTTCCTGCTCTACTGCGTCATCCGAATAAATCCTTCTTGTTCTAGTTGCCAGGCATTGGGTTGGAGTTCGTTTTTGTTTAAGGGGCACAGAACTGTTGAAATTGTTATATTGACCTGTACATATAGGTTTGTGATACACCAACCTACTCAGTGCACTGTCTCGACGTCTGGTTATTTTGGCATATTAGAACTGGAACTCGTTGTTAGATTTTACTTCTGATGTGAAGCTCAGTGAAGGTGTATGCTGCATTAAAAACCTGAAGGATGGTTGTTTACTCATCTTGTGACTGTATAACAATAAATATATCGTCTACATATCGGCGGTACATATGAAGACACTGAATAGTCAGCTGAAGTTGGTATTCTGATTTACTCATGAATACGTCTGCCAGTACTGACTGTGTTTTTCAGAGATTTTTTTAAATGTTGATGCACACGTAATTTAGAGCTCTCTGACAAAATTTTTAGCAACAACTATCTACCTTTAACAATCATGATGCCGGGTTTTTAACAGTGGCCGCTTTAGGGAAGTTTTGTTGAAACTGGATGGCTTAGAATAGATTGCAAAAACTTTCCACTATGCTCTTCTTACTTAACAAATCCGCACTAGAAGAAGTTTCGCCTTCTTACATTTGACTTCAACCTTTTGTTATCTTTTATCCAAAACATTGATTGTGGTTTCCTTACCCTCCATTGTTACATTTAATATCTGACTTTTAATCAGTTGATATGTTATGACCGCAAAGAATGCTTGGTCAGGCAAATTCTTTAATATTTTTAAAATACACCATCTCACACCCTGTTCGTTTCAACACTGGTGACTGTTCATACAGTGCTGGGTATTGATAGGCACATGTAACTCTTGATATGTATTTACTTTCAGATACCGTCATTTTGCCTCTTTTTTTTGTTCCGCGCTAGGCTGTGTTGCGGATGTCCGTAAGTGGATCCTACTCGCAGTTTACATCATGTTACACATTGATATCGCTGTGTAGTAAACAACTAATTAACCATTCTGAGTTACCTGATCTGAATTCCCTATTCTTTCATAGACTTCGCGCATCACGTTTACCATTTTTGTAATCTTTTCATTAATTTGCCAACGTTTCTCACCTATACCTCCGTATGAAGCTTCTATGGAGGTTCAACCATTCACCGTTCAAACAATCTCCTGAAACGGCAGTGTTCTTCTCTCGAAAGTTATCTTGGTTTATTTGTATGGTTGAACCTTCACATCAGTTCATGATGATTCCTCATAGATGCTATAACGCTATTGGACGTTTCCAAACAGATATGTCTTTTATTTTTTTTGGCAAGTATCACTAAGTTTCATTATTTAAATGCTTCTGAGACCATTGGGGGCATGTGTCCAGGGTTAAATTTCTAGATAGTCAGGAATGACAATGCTTTAAGGTCAAGAGCTGTTAACGCTAATCCGGTGTGAAATAAAGCGACCACCCACAAGCTACTGACATTTCGTGATGGTATGCCGCCACTGTAGGTGCCAACTCACGGCGAACTAGACCAAACGAATGTGATTCCCTGTATTGAAAATGTTTCATTACGGAAAAAAGCAAGTTCGGCGGACCAATTCACAGTTTCACCTAATTTTATCGAACGAAATGAACTTGATTAACGAATCACTTTAATGAACCTCTAAAAGTTTCGTTTAATATTAGGTCAACCTTTGTGAGAACGGGACGTATTTAAAATGTGGCGTTTTGTTGTCTGAGCTTGGTGTTATCTTTTCTACGGGTTTTCTCCCCATTGCTCTTGTTGTTGTTGAGCAGTTTGGCAGATGTGTTAATTTGGAGGGACCTAGATGTAACAGTTATGGGCTCCGGGTGATTTCGAACCAAGTGACAATAACAGCACACCGAAACGTGGAAGGCGCTCTGCTGGCCGATTGGTAGCTAGATGTGATGTGGTAATCGATCCCCCAGACCATATAATGAATTCCGCATGTGACAATTGGACGGGTGATTGACAGTTAAATACTGAAATTTATAAGATCCTGACAGGATATTTGTCGCATTTGGACATGCTGTTTTCGTCACTGTTTCGAATTCAAACTGATTTTCACAACGGAGTCTCTTCTCATTTTTCAATTATTGTTTCTCCAACAACCTCTTTATTACTCACCTCCGTTTGTTCACAATACTGTTCAAGCTGCGGTTTGCAGATTGTGACTAAATGATATTTCATTTGTGACCAGACTTGTTTGAGTCGAAGTCTCTCTGAAATATTTGAGCAGATATATCCCAAGATACTCTGAACTACACTTGACTGTTTTGTCTTAATAAGGGGAGGAATTTTTTTCTCTACCGGCGTTTGCGATGTAGTCCATTACATTATAGATAAGAAGCTACAGATCAGGGATTATCGTCCTCCGGTTAATTGTCAGCTTATGTGAACAAATCGAATGGAAATCTAGCCTGCGGTTCTTATGACAACCCATGTGTACGTCTGACAACATTGAATATAAGTGTGAAATATAGCTTGCCGGACGGTTCAGAGGGGTTCATCAACCTGCTCAGTTGGCAGTCAAAGTTTGCTGAATGAGTTTAGAAATCGAAATTTTGATCGTCAAGATATCGGTTGTTTGGGTAGCGTTTTTTTTTCATTTTAATTGCTCCAACATATAAACCACTTATGTTTCTCTTTCGGAAGTGCCTTGGAGTTGCTTGGAAACGTTTCTAGGTTGGCATCCACTATATTATCCAACTCTGTTTGGTCTGCGATAGTTTAGCATTTAACCAAATATTTCACTATTTGTTAAACGACTTCCTCATTCTGTTATGAAGCGGATTCTTTGCTGGTCTTATCACTCAGAATATATTTTACTTCTAACCTAAATTGTGAGAATTCAAATTTGTGTGGACCCGGATTATTTCGTAAAGTTGTACGGCAAAACTGAAGGGTTCATGGTAGCTCTATATTTCTAAATATTCTTTTATTATAATCAGCCATCTTTTCTGCAACCTTTTCGAACATTTTCGTACCCATACTTGGTCACCTGACTGATTTATTCTATTGTCGTAAGCAACATTTCAATATGCATCTATCTGTTTAATCTATGTTCCTCATCCTGACTCAATTTATAGAAGTGTTCACAAGTATTTTGATATGTTACAGAATAATGCTGAGGCATTTAAGTGGTTTTTGTTCAAGGGAAAAACGTGGCTTACATGAACCCTGGGTTAGTGTTAACGCATAATTTGAGGGTAATCAGTCTTCCTATATGAATTTAATACATTGTGAAAAAAACAATTTCCTACCAATTTGTACTGTTCTGGAGTTGAAATTTAGAGGAATCATGCAAATGTAAGCAGGCTAGTTGAAATACGCTTGTGGCCTAATGCGTATTAGTAATTCCAAAACATTTCGTAAATATTCGGTAATTTGTTTTATTGGGATGTGTTTCACTTCCCACACAGAGGCTTCTTTAGACCAGATCCAGTAAGCTAGCATGTACTGTAACTGGTTTGATGCTGCAAAGTATTTAAGGACTTGATTGTTATAAGTTTAACACCCTTTATCGATAACCACCGCTTTCGCATTCCTGTTTGTTGAAACTTGTCGGTAAAACCTATCCTTGCATTGGTTGGGATCAGAACCCCGGCCGATGATCTCACAAAGCAACCGTGTCAACCACCGTACAACTTAGCTCGCGTCGAATTAATGGTCAAAATATCTCATCCGAACCACTAGACAAACTCGCCTTTTCGCAATGTCCAGTGTTCCCGAACATTTAGAAGGGAGACACAACTCTACTTTTTGGGTAATCAGCTGGATTTTACAGAAGTCTCCTGAATTCGAAAACTGAGGTTAATTATTAGAATTGTACAGTTTGTAATGGCTAGAGTTTCTGATTACTCACCGGTAATACACAGTACTCAGAATGCTTGAGGCAATCTATGATTCCAGTGTTCCTGAGAAATCCTGATCAAAGACTCCCAGTCGGGGATTAACAGAACAGTTGCTATGTTCCGTCTCGAAAACTATTTGTAAGTTCACTGAACAGCGCTGAACAGCTGACAATCCTATCCAGCCGCATGTACTCATAAGGACATAAAACTGTAAAAGTGTTTAAATGTTAGCATGACTGACTTCATCTATACTTTGCTTTTATTCGAGATGAACCTTTATGAGGTTTGAGAGTACTTTACTAATGATCCCCTAAGAAGAAACAAACTATTCTCAAGAACTATGTAACAAATACTTTTCGGGGACTAAAATGCGTCCGGTCCTAGAAGAGTACAAATCGAAACAATCTTGTCCAACCGCAGTTCGGTTTAATAAGATACACAAATCTTTCACAAAAATTCTTCGCACATTACTCTGGCTAGTTCAATCTATTATACGGTTGACACAACCATCTCGTCTGAAGCTTTATGGATTAGTTTCAGAAACTGACAAGGCATAATACGGGGTTGCTTTCCGAATCAACCTAACAGTACAGTGTTACCGACGATTATCGGGAATAACTGTGTTTGGGTCATTACGTGGAATACACACCAGATCAGACGGGTTGTCCGTTGGTTATTAGTACCAAAGAACGATACTATAACATCCAATGTATGTGAGACATCTACATTTAAATCGGATTAGCCACAATGTGCACTTCTATGGAGACCATTTTACCAGTCGTAGA
>JTDE01003058.1:0-10076 GCA_014338405.1 Paragonimus skrjabini miyazakii | reverse complement strand
AAGTGAATATGAACCAGATTGGGATAAAAAGCGCATTTTACCATCATATTTATTGTCTTAAAAAGCCATATTTTTCAGTGCCTATTACAAAAGTTCTGGGTTTCGATTACACAACAATCCGCTGTACGATCTAGTAGGATGGGTTCTGATTAACAGGTACGACCTGACTCACTGCGTCCAGAAGTTGATGACTCACCCATCGTCACTACCGTGGGATCGTTAGAAGCTTTCCCATCAAGTTTTTCCGGTAGTTGTTTTGTTGCCTAGCCTCTATGCAGAAGACATGTACAGCATGCTGAACATGGTGAGTGACCGGGCTTGTTTGTATGGAATACACTTCGCACCTTCAAAGTGCAAAGTGCTGTTTCAAGGCTGGGGCATTTCCACTACTACTTTCTTCATTGCGGCAATCCGCCTGAGACGGTGGGCAGTTTTACGTACATGAATAGCACTATCTCTTCAGTTCATAATATTGGTGACGAGATATCAGCCAGGATAGCAAAGACCTGGGTTGCCTCTGCCGGCTTTCGTCATCTGCGGCGTCCAAAGGACGTATGGTTGTCGCTAAAAGCAAGGGTATATAATGTTTGTGTACGTTCTGTTTTGCTCTATGGTTCTTAAAGGTGACCTGTTTGCAAGGAAGATATCAACAGGTTTACTGTGTTTGACCATCGTTGTCTCCGCCAACTAGCCCACATTAAGTGGACTGATCGCGGGAACAACACGGCTGCTCGTCTGTGCGCACTCCGGAGCGCTCGGAGTGTGCGATCAATTGGTCAACTAATCACGTTGTACAGCCTGTGGTGGTTGGGTCACATACTCCGCATATCACCTGATCGTTTACCGTACCGGTCTCTATATACTGAGACCACTAACAATTGAGTGAAACCGCGCAGTGATCAACTTACAGTCTGGTGAACTTAATATGAATACCCCGATTAGTGCATTGTGTAAAGTGGGTAGGTGTCGTCAACTTGGCTAGAGTCCTCGTGGTCACTTAAATCGCCGATTGGATGCGTTATCTGTAATGGCGATGTGCTGGAGTCAATGACTTACTTGTATCCATACCATTTCTAGTTCTCCCGCTCTGTACTCTTTTATCAATTTCCAGCCCTCTTGGTAACGTTTTCATCTGAGTTATTACCTGCTAGTGTTGAGACGAGTGGCGTCTCCAGCTACAGTACATCCTGGTCAGGTTCATGGCTGTTATAATGGCGATAGTGATGATGACAATGATAATGCTGATGATTTGTTGCCACGTGTTGAATTTATTCATTTGTTTGTTTCATTTGTATCACCGATGAGAACAAACAAAATGGTTACACTTAATAATATTTTTGATTTCGTGGTATTCGCCACCTGGATAGAAAAAACTCGTTGCCTCAAGATTACAGATTAACGGTGGCCTGAAGTATCTTTCGTTCATGGGGGAATACATTCATCGTAGGTACGCTTTTTCTCTTTTGGTAGTGCTTTTGATTGAGGAATGGCATTGTGCGCCAGTTAAATGAGGTACTGCTAATTTCCGCATTATGCACCACATCGGTGAGACAGCGGCGTGCAAACTGTCACATTCTGAATGGTATCATACGTTTATTATCACCATGTAATTTCTGAGCACAACTGCACTCGTTTCTAACCTTTGTCACATCATCTGACAGTATTCCGGCAAACAATCAAGATCCATAGTAATCCTTCGTGAAATATCAAACATATGAACTACTCAATATTAACCAGTAGCATGATTCAATATTCATTCCACAAATCATCAGAAACAGGGCTAGCGGATCGACAGAAGGAAGAAGACTGACTGATTAAAGACATTGACGGGTAAACGGTAATAGTGAAGTATTCGTGGACATCAAAAGCAAGAGAATATCAACGCGCTGCGGTGCAAAGAAGGAATCTACTCCTACAAATGCAATGGATTTAACCGGTAATTTCAGTGAGGAACGAACATCGGCGTGGTGAAACACTTATCCAGTTGCTTAATTACCCATCCTGTTAGTCACTAGGAGGTTAGATCATCAATGTCGTGACACACACTAAGCCGATTGGTATTTGTCTCACAATTGCAATGACATCTGCATAGTGGCTATCAACCGCAATTTAAAAAAACGACCGACGCATGGTAACAAACATAACCTACCCAAATTCAGTAACCACCAAACACACTGTAACAACTGCTCACTTAGTAGGTTCGACCGGATAGTTCGGAATGTCGTTATAGTTTCTTAACGGAAACAGCGTTTGAGGAATCAGTGCCAACCGGACAATGTCAACCGGGTTTGCGTGCAGAGTAGACGCTGGTGCAAACAGTCTGAATGCATCGGAACCGATCGCTTCACAAACATGCAAAAGTTTATAGTTATTTTAGCCGGTTTGTTCGCTTGTTGTTTTTATGCACAGTTTATATAAACGTTACCAACTTTACGTTAACGATTGGCCAGAGCGAATCGAAATGCTAAAATCTTTCGAAGTTTCTTTCCTCTGATTTTTGTTTATTATTGTGTTTGTCGTACTGGAGTCTGTCGTAGTTTGTAAAATAAGATTTCGAAGTGATATCTCAGGTTTGAACTGAAACCCCAACTATCCCCTTGAGCCTATGCTCGTACACACAAACCAACCAATTTTGTGACATCCTTTGTCTCGGTCGTGTGATAAGGCATAAAAAACATACGCGAAGTAAAACTAAGCTTGTTTAGATGAAAATAACTGGATTCACGGATAATCAATTGAACGATCTTCCATAGAGCAGATCAATCGCCAAGAATTGGCATCGGCCGCGGTATATATCATTATTTATTCTATGCTATTCAGAAGATGGAAAAACTTTCAAACCTGGCCACTGTGCACACCAGCAGTGAAAACCGGTTTTCAAGTTTTAGTTTCACCTCGTTTAATTCAGGTCAATCGTTCTACACTATATGATTCAGGTTGCAGAGACACTGAATGCTAATTGGGACTCCCGGGACAATGTCAATTTAAAGAAGTATAAAGATGAAGGTATAAAATTAGTGGTTTCTCTGAGTGAGTTATCTCTCAATTTAACGTATACTTTAATTGTCATATAAAGTACCTTAACATCCAAACATTTCGACGTAGAAAAATACACACGGTCTTTGTGAGCACTTTCAAGTCCGGAAATGAAACGATGCTTGACTTCCGGAAGTCACATTCATGGTCGTGGCGTTGTCCTTGATGTGAAGTCGTCACCGGAGATGCACAATTTTTCCTCATGGCCCCCGTTGACAGCGAAGCCGATTCGCACGATTACCTCGGGGTAGGGATTACACTGGACTACAAAACAAAGCAAAGCTCGATTAAATGACAGGTCGCCTATGTTTACTCAAACTTCGTATTTCGGTCAGACTGTATCGATGAGTATTTATTTGTCATAACTGTATCGGATCCAAAAAACTTTAGTTACTAATGAGTAGTAGTCGGGGATTTGGTTAATTTCAACTTGAACATCACCCATAATTGACTGCAGCTGTCGCATCCCCATGGACTTTCCAGTCGGCCCCTTTCGAAAAGAAGCACTAGACTCGAGTTTCGCTCTCATTAGAGGTCGTCAGTAGTGCATATCATCGCCGCTGCCGGGACTTGAACCACGGACATGCTGTTCATGAGGCAACCGTGTCTACCACTGCGCCATTGACCTCACGTTAGGCATGACCGAATTATCATACGTGAACGTTCAACCACTTTCGCTTGTGAGTAATGGTCAGGTTGCCCGATCGTCTCGAAATGGAGAGACAATTACTGTCTGTTAACTCCAATCGATAACCCTGCGATTAGGACTTCCTAGACAGGTCGAAATCTGCGATCTCATTAAACCTGCTAGGCAATATTTTAGATTACTAATGACCGAATTACCATATATGAACGCTCAACCACTTTCGCTTTCGGTCGTGCCTAACGTGAGGTCAATGGCGCAGTGGTAAACACGGTTGCCTCATGAACAGAATGTCCGTGGTTCAAGTCCCGGCAATGGCGATGATATGCACTACTGACGACCTCTAATGAGAGCGAAACTCGAGTCTAGTGCTTCTTTTCGAAAGGGGCCGACTGGAAAGTCTATGGGGATGCGACAGCTGCGATCAATTGTGGGTGATGTTCAAATTGAAACTTTAGTTATGCTGTTCACAAGATTGCTTTCTGTGAAGTCCAGTTTGATCAGCTGAGATTGGCTGAACTCTCAGACCCAGCTGTGCACACTAATGGTGAAGACGTAAAACTTATCAAATCCATCAGAAATAGAAGTAGCTTGGTGGTATTGTGAATGCCAGAGAGCCATGCTTTGATAGCGTCGATCAGACGTTTCAGCCACGCACGATGCTTACACACTAAGATTTTTGTATTCATGTACAACAGCAGGTAACATATTCAATGGGAGTCATATAGTGCATCTCATTCATAGATGTTAATAGGTCGAATCATTGTCAGTTGACAAGAATACTAGTCCGTAACAGACCGTCATAAATGTGATCCTAACTACATTCGGAGTTCAGTCTTTCGGACTAGCCCGTCAGAGTGATCGAAGTCAAAGAATACCTGCGCTTAACGATCACCGCAAGTTACTTGCACTCCATCACTTGCGGCTTCGCTCACATACCATGCGTCCCATGTAAATCCTAAATAAGGAGAGCGGGAGACATGAGTGGAGGAGTTTGTAGTCAAGCTGGCCAATACTGGTTAATCAGATGGTAGGCAAGTAGGAAAGTGAAACCCTTACCTCTCGGAAGTAAAAGATGGAGAGATACTATTGGTAAGAACTAGGCTGGGAAGAGAGATATTGAAAATATAAGGCATGAAATACTTCTGCGTAGGAATATACATTAGGGCACTCAAAATAAGATTGGCAAGAAAAATGGACTTAAATTTGAACGGAAAACCCAACAAAACATTCAACACGAGATGCACTAATAAAGCTGAAGAAAAAAAGGTTGAAGTCCACCATGACCTTGATTTCCGAAAGGGAAATTAGGTGAGTTTCGAAAAATGGCAATCGTTGGCTGGCAAAAAATATATAACTGACGCAAATTGCTTGTACCTAACGTACTCGCCATCAGTTTGTTGATGGAGTATTACGATCGCGCTGATGATACTTCAATCTGAGACGGTTAACGCGTTTGTCACCGTCAGATGATCATGTCATTATGACCCACGGCAGGATTCGCGATTAAACAAATTTTACTCACTGAATCTCCGAATAACTGTCTGGATCATATGCCTCTAGAATGTCCGGCTCAATGCTAGATCCCACCTACATCTAAGGTCGATCGTACTAAGGTGACAACCTGATATCACAGTCTCTGGCTAACAGGTTTCCGCTCGGCTGCTTTTAGTTGTCCGTACAGCAGTTGCCTCGGAATCCATTCGTCATCCACCTCACAGTCATGTCCCAGTCAAAGAATTTGAATGCGCAACAGCTGGGCTTCAATCCCACCTGTGTTTTTCCGCAAAACTTTTTCAGTGTTCGGAACCACATAAGACCACCGGTTACCCAAGACTTTTTCTGGATATTATTGATTGAAGAGACTCATATACCGTACTTTCAGCTTACATAATGTCCAGGCTTCGTTGCCGAACGATAGCTTGAACGGTGTCACTGCGCAGTAGACATGCTGGTTGGTTTTCATCCTTGAGCTGCGGTTCCTCCAGACGTCTTTCGAGACGTTCGATAGTAGCGTTCGCTTACATCAAACTGTTCATGAACAAATCTACCACCATATTACCAACCACGTAGCAAAAATATGCGGAATTATCCAAAATGACCTCGTTGATGCGGATTACAGATGAAAAATTGAAGGAAATAAAATATCTGACCTCTGTTGTAATTAAAACCAAGTTTGGACGTCACAGTCGCGAAGGTCGTTGCTGCTCTCCGAAATTTTTCTTCATCATGCACAAATAATGGATTTCGAATTGAACACCACTCATATTTGATCGCAGCCTTCGCATTCAGATAACATATCTGGTTGAAACATCCGGTATGAATTCAGAGTTGGGCTCGTTAAATGAGTATATTGCGCCCGCCCATCTGGGTGTGGCAGTTGCTCGTAAGGCAGTGGCTTTGTTTGTTGGTCAAACTGAGCAAGCCGCCGCAAACTTGAAAGACCGGACGCTCTGGGGAAGGAGACTTGTTTTGTGCGGACGGTTTTCGACTACATCCTCTCCAAGCTAGCAAGCCAGAGGGGGGTTAGATACTACTCCTTCCAGATTTAACGAAATTGGTTTCAGGCAGCAGATTTTTCTCCAAAGCTATCAAGAAGTCACTGGGACTTCTTGTGACGGTACCCGCAAAGATGAGTACGGGGGAAGTGCTGGGTAAAACGGTTAATATGAAGACAACTCATGCTAACTTGAATAGAGTCTCATTGGTTCGTTCATTGTAAGAATGACAGAAGCTCTCCCAGCTTGCTGTAACGAGACCACGCATCAAGGCTGAGCTTAAATTTCAAGTCAAAATAACAGTCTCAATCGCCACTCTCGAAAGGGGACCAGCATCTCTCAAGGACTCAACTCACGCGCCCACACTCACATCACAGGAGGCCGCCCCTATCCTCTTGGATGGTCAACAGTCTGTAGAGCTGCATGGTTCAGAAACACATCAAAGACGCTACAGACCAACAATCTTCCCCTACACCCCCAATCATTCCATCAAAAAAGTCCTGTTAAAAATAACTTTATTACTAAGTTTTAGTCCAAATGATTCTGCTTGGATCACCTCCTGCATCCAGAAAGACTGATTCTTGGCTTATTCCAGCCGTATTTTCTTCGACTGGATTGGGGTAATTCCATCCTAAGCTCTCTTCTAATTTAAAATCGCACTCAAATATTCTAGGGTACAAAACTGCGAACCACTCTCCAGTAATTCAGAAAGCGGAGACGATTCGAAATACATCACCCTTGGGCCAACAGAATCGGACGAAGCGTTCCACGGGGACGCTCACCTACGTCCAGCATGTTATGAAACAGCTGCTATCCTCGAAGAAAGCTCATAAAACACTGACGCCGTCGTCGCACTCCCCCTCGCTACTAGGACTGCTTTCTCAAGCTTTTCCTTGCGCTTTTCTCTCCTTTTATACCCAGCCAAATGAAGAATTAGCCCTCAAATAAGCGTACACCAGCTGTCTGAGTTTTTTAAACAAGCTACCAGAAATCAGGCAGTTGCTACACGACACTAACTCTCACAGTATTGCTTCTATAGAGGCCTGGCTTTCCGCAATATCAGTGACAATGAAGTGCATGTTCCTGGGTACTCTTTGTACCGAACAGACTCCCCCCGGTGGACGCATGAGAGACTGTGCTGTCTCTCCAAGTTAGAAGCTCCCGGTGCCAACTGTCATTGGGGAATTTACCTCCCCAGAGAAATGTAACGTTCTCTGGCTCGAACTCCAGCTTCGTATTCGTGACACACTCCTTGCCGGCGTTATTTATCACTTAGCCTCATGCAGCGCGTCCGACGACGAGACCATTTTTGCCGCCCTATATCCTCTGTCGTTTACGCAGCGTCCCTCTCATCTTCTTATTGAGTGATTTCAACGCACCCAAATTTATCTGGGCAGATGCTTCTCATCAGAACTCTGACTGCGGATTTTCGGAATCCTTGACAACGCTAATCCGTGAGGAAGCCTGGTTACAACATGTCGAGCAACCTACAATGCATCGTTCAGGACAGACACTCTCCTTGTTTGACCTGGTCATCACGAGTGAAACTCAACGAGTAGATAATGTGATAATCAAACGACTGTTGGGACATAGTGACCGTTGATATTAGTATTTGATTTTAGTTCTTACTGACTTCAAAAATCTTTTACGAATACTTCATTCTGAAATTTCCAGGAGGCAAATTTTAAGACAATAAGGACATTCTTAAGGGCACTCACACTCGTGTCTGGTTCTGTGCAGACAAACCACCATTCTTTTAAAGCTGCCACTCACGACGCTGATGAGGCATTGGTCCCTCGTAATCTACAGGAGTTCTCCACTCATGCACCGCTTCCGTGGAGCATACCCCGCCATCCTGACGTACGTTCTCGTCTATTCTGTAAACAAAGGCCAACAAGAAAGTCAGAGGATCTAGAAGCCCCTCGTTTTGTACGAAGCAGGTGCAGGTGGGAATCCGTCATCACACCCAACAGGTACAGTCAAAAATCTTACTGAGATACATGCGTCGCAAATGAAAGACTAAGTTCTCAGTAATTTCTCTGTGACTTTCCGACGGTGGAAGCTTCCTCCAACTCCCAGGTAGTTGCCGAGTTGTTCAGAGAATACTATTCAGCAATCTATAATGTGGTTCCGCCAAACCAGCATCCGATTCTCCCGTGGAGAAACTTCCAAAACCCACTTCTGTCAGCTGAATTCTCTGTGCTCGATGTTCAGGAACTCTTATTTAAGACCCATCCTTACAGTGCAATGGAACAAAATGCGGTTCATCCTCGGATCCTCAAAAAAGTGGTACCTGGTTTGACGATGCCCATAATCTGTTTAAGCAGATACATAGGGCCGGCACTCTTTCATAGATATAGAAAGAGGCGACTGCCGCACCTACATTTAAGGCAGGCGATCTCCTGCTAGTTATCAGCCGATCAACCTCACCAGCATCTTATGCAAGACAATGCGGCGTCTGTTAAAACGGGCCATCTCTGAACATTTCTTATCAACTAGCCGACTCTCCTCCCGACCGGTCATGCATAGCCAAAATTTAATCTTCATGGATAGCCTGACAGAGGCCAATGACAATGACCACAACTCCAAAGCTATCTTCCTCGATTTTGCCAAAGCCTTTAACCATGTCCCACAAGGTCCTCTTGTACATAAACTAGAAGCTAATGGAATCCAGAGAGAGGTTCTCTGCTGGATTACATTCAGTCTTGGTAACAGAACTTTCAGAGTAAAACCGGGTCGGACTTTTCTGTTTCCTCCCCGATGTTTACTGGACTTCTTCTAGGATCCGTACTTGGTCCACTGTTGTTTCTGATATATATCACTGACCTTCCCGACCTTGTTTCTAGCAACGCTCTTCCTTATGCTGACGACTGAAAAATCTGAAATACTTGTGATTCCAGTACTTTGCAGATTGACCTTGATCGTTATAAGTGTTGGTCGAATGACTGGAGTCTCCCTCTAAACGACAGCAAGTGTGCACACATGTCGCTCGCAGGAGACTCCGGGAACCTATTCGTGATACATGGTGTACAGAGTGTAATAGGTATCGCGAAAGTTGACTTCAAAAAGGGCCTTGGGATTTGGCTGTCGATCGGTTTATCTTTATTTTTATCACCTCCAGATGGCCGCCAAGAAGGGATTTTGGAGTCTTGGGGTGATAAAAAGAACCTTTTCTCGCATAGGCAGGCATGCCTTTCAATCGCTTTATGGGGTCTACATAAAACTACTGCCTGAGTATGCTAATCAAGTCGTATACCCACGTTTGAAAAAGAACATACTCGCCATCGAACGTGTCAAGCGAGTAGCCACCAAAATGGTCACTGGCTTGCGGCACTTTTCTTACGAGTCTCGTCTTGCAGTAGAAGAACGATGAATTGACTAACCTAATCACAAAAAAAGATCTACCGGTCATATTGCAGGTTAAGGGCATACAGCAGTTTATAATGACCCATCAGACTGCAAGTCGAAAGTTCAAAAATGTAGGAAGTGATAAATCAGGTTCCAGGTCGAATTTCACGAATAGCACACAACAGCCAATCAGAATTCTAGCTAAAAGATTAATCCACTCTCTTGTATGAGAGCAGGAATTTATTCAATCATCAACGTCAACGCTAAACTCTATAGGCTGAAACACAGGGTTCCATTTGATAATTTCATCAATGCAGAAAGAAGACATATGTTGCAATAGGTTAACATTTCGTTTACCCTCATCAGCCGCAAACGTAAACCGTGCAAGTTATAGAGATAGACAAGAAATGGATACAAATACAGTCACACCACGTATTATGTCATCACCACTACGGCAATCCTATGGATTGCTTCAACCTCTTTGTGCACATATCGCCGGCCGGTGAGTTCTGTACAACGTAGCTTCGTTAGAGACCAGCAGCTTCCAGTTC
>JTDE01003057.1:78549-99839 GCA_014338405.1 Paragonimus skrjabini miyazakii | reverse complement strand
GTATCACTTGCGAGATCCGTTGCCGATTACCCCAAAAGATTCTCCGGGCACATGGCCTCTCTGACCAGATCAAAAGCTCTCATATCCTCTCTCATGGGACCTTCAGGACTCTCTACCCCTACTTATGAGACAGCTGAGATATTACGTGCTCAGTACGCACCCGCCTTCAGCAACTCCGCTGAGACGGAACCATGCGCCATGGTCTTCTGTCCTGGTATCTCCTCAGATTCATCCCCTAAATTTGCCCCGGCTGACGTACGTGCCAAGTTACTCTTGTTGTGCGTTGATAATTCTTCTGGACTTGACGAGGTACCATCACAAATGCTGAAAGAATGCGCAGATGAGCTGGCGGAACCGCTTGCTCGTTTGTCCCAACACTCATATTACACTGGTTGCATTCCAGTCACTTGGTAGCGTGGCGTCATCTCTCTCATCTACAAGGGTGGGGATCGAACGAGCGCCAGTAACTTCACACCGATTCATCTACAACCAACTATGTCAAAAGTGATGGAGAGCATAGTAGACGATTTCGTAAGAAACTGTCCAAATACTCACCAGCTGTTTGCGCGGGAGCAGCACGGCTTCAACGACGGTCGCTCATGCGCGACCAACCTACTGATTACCGCTGACTCGTGGACAAAAGCTGTCGAGAAAACGCCTGCCAGCTGATGCTGTGTTTTTAGACTTTACGAAGGCGTTCGATAAAGTTGATCACAGTATACTACTGGGCAAATTGGATGATATGGGCTTATGCAGTGAAGTTTGTTTTTGGTCCAAACAATACCTATCCTGTCGCACATACAAAGTTAGAGTTAATGGTGAGCTATCCAGGCCGTTCACCGCCACGAATAGTGTACCACAAGGCTCCATACTGGGTCCCTTATTATTCTTCGCCTATGCTAACGATCTACCAGGCGTGAGTAACTCCCCCGTTGTGATGTATGTTGACGATACGAAGCTATGGCGTGTCTCACACAGGGTTGAAGACGCAGAAAAGTTTCAGAGACCTAAATGCCCTGCATCTATGGTCCGTGGAAAATCGATTGTCCTTCAATACGTCCAAGTCATACTATGCGCGTTCGTCATCACAGCACTAGAACATATCGCGTTGGTGGTGCTACCCTAGCCACTGTCCACCAGGAGCGCGACCTAGGTACCTTCGTTACATCAGACCTCTCCCCTAGTACTAACATTATGCTATTGGTAAAGAAAGCTAGCAACAGGTTAGCTATGCTTAGTAGGATCCTTGAGAATTTCCCAGTCGGCAGATTCTCACGTATATACAGCACACTGGTAAGGCCATTGCTGGAAGTCAACACTCAGGCATGTGCGCTGTACTGGAAGAAAGATGTCTACTCTAGAGGCAATCCAGAGACTGGCCACTACGCGGGTTGGGGGTTTATTTTCTTTGTCGTATGAAGACCGTTTCTGGAAGCTGGAACTATTTCCCCTAGCCTACAGGTATCTGAGGGCTGACCTTATTAACATACAAAATCATATGCCTGGCAAAAATCTTTTTACACTCGCTGATACAATGAGTCTCGGTAGCCATAACTACAAGATCTCTACACCACGTAGTAGCCTTTCATTCAGACGGCATAGTTTTGCTGTCCGAGTCTGTTCGACATGGAACGCACTTCCGGCGACGATTGTTATGGCACAGTCAGTCGATGCATTCAAAAGGCAACTAGATGACTGGATCACCCCCAAGATGGCCGTTGACAGTCGGACGCGTATAGCTCCATGTACCTACATTGTTGTCACTTCCCTCTTTTCTCGTCTTTTTTCGTTTCCCCTACCTTCTTCATATAGTTTTCCCTTTTCACTGTTATGTAACAAAACGGTGCAATCTCCCTAGGTGCCCGACTGCTGCTAGCTGCTTCAAATCTTAACACACCACACATACTCACCATTTCAGCAGTTCACGTGATCAGTGCGGATGGACAACAGCCAAACCGGGGTAGATACTGTTGTGGAACCACAAACTCCGTACTACTGAATCTTACCGAAATATCTCGAGTCGCGAATACTACGCAAGTTTTATACTTCCAAATCCGCGAGAAACCCGTGAAACTGATGAGACCAGTGAAAAAATGCCAATGAATAATAATCATCAGATTGTGATGGCGACTGAAGGCAAAGCGCTGAAAAAATAATCACTCGAGTTCACCAATTTGTTGTAGACCGAAACGAAGCTGCTAAAGGAATATGGATTAATAATAGGGCTCACCAATTTGTAGTGGACAGTTGAGTGTGCGCTAGAACTTCGTCCACTGACAATTTAGGACGACTTTCCTGAAGGGCAATCGAAATTTAGTCTCAACAGGCATCGAACTAGAGAACGCAGTGGGGTTTAAAAACAAACCGCTAATTTCCAGCAATGTTTGGAAATATGATAAGTTGTTAGCTCTATCCTGATCTGGCACCAACAGCAACAACCAGGGAGAAAGAGAAAAAAGCGCGAGATGGGCCACGGCTTACTTGGCGGCACTCATAAGCGCGCCAGGCGAAAAGTGCGTGGAATCTTCGAGTGCTTTAAACAACGCTTGAATAAGTTCAGATTAAACGACCTTGGAGAGTGTAATAGTGAATGAGTCGTTAGGGAAAAAGCAGGCATTCGTTGCGTGCAATTAATTGCACGACTGAGGAAAGTGGCACAGAGTTTATATCAGGATTCCGATTGCAGGCGTACATAGAAACATGCGTACAGGACGCGGTTGCATCCAGGATCCTTCGAGAAGCCACGCGATAGCTGGCTACTTCAATACCTGCAATACACCAGTAGTTAGGATACATTATTGGTGGAATATCTTAACTAATAGGAAAGATACAATAATAAGTCACTGGGAAAAACTTAAATAAAACGTACATTTATTCCACTGACTGACATGTTCATCCATGGGTGCATCTGGGATGTTGCCGAAATGTCAACTAAACTTGTGCGAATCCCATCCATTGTAGCTTTCCAAAGATATATTATATGTCAAGTGCCGTGACATGGAGTAATTGCAAACTACGCTTTCATAAAATATGCGAAGCACTCGTTGACAGTGTCAACTTCACGCAACCTTCCGGCGGGCCAGAGCAGCACTCCGTCACGGTGCACAATGAAAGCAAAGGTGGAGTTGCTGCCTTTTTGGTACGCTGAGTAATTAGGCGAGTTGATTCGAATAAACAAAATTTGTATGGACAAAAGGCGCGTTGTGATTAATCATCTGGTGGTATGAGAATTTATTGAAGCCAATGTCATCCAAACGTATGCCACCAAACGCTCAATAATAGTTTCTAGTGACAGTCCCTTCTGGAACACCCACCGGTCTCTCATGGAACTGCTGGGCTATTACGGGTGTGTTAGTTGTGTGGGGATATACTGACACTATGAAAAGTCTCCTAGAAGAGCAACTAATCGCTTCTACTGGGAGGTGTCCGCAGTGGCTGATAACCCTGTAACAAAAAAATGTTGTCAAAGAAGAGTCCGAGTTTGAAGCCTGTTGAGCTTCTTGTTGTGACCCCTTCGACACTTAGCAGCCATCGCAAGAAAGCAAATAACGTTATAGCATTGCGGTACGTCATCCCCAAATAGCACGCCCCATATGGTCCCTTAGGGGACCCCGGGGAGCTTTTGGGGGCTGGCGTGGGGTAAAACTGGGGTTTGACCGATGGGCCCCACGTGGGACCCATGTGGGCAAAATGGGGGCTGGCTGTAAAAGCGTTTTACTGCGCGAAAGCTCGGCTACAAACCCAATTTCTCTCTAGTACTACGCACTATTCTTTCAGTTCTCATATAATTACTCCACCGCATACGCATTGGTCCCTATTCTACCGGATGACCCGCCAATGCAAGACTACAAGCGAGAGCGAACGAAAGGTTGTGAATGCATGCACATTTATTGTCAATCGTCGCCAATGTACAACATGGTTGTTCAAATTAGTACACTGGTTTCTTCCCATACAACTGGTTGACAATGCAAATCATATCTTCGTTCACTTATGTTCATTGTCCATATGGATGGTCTGTCTTCGAAGAGTTTCTACAAGGCAACGGATAACATATTGTAAGTGAGGACGTCGGTGAAGCAGATTAACATAGTGTTGCTGCTTATGTGGATAAAACTGCATAAACAAACATCTACAGTGATTGCACAACAAGCGATTGCTAATGTTCGGAAGGCAACTTATGGTTAATGCGCCACACTAGATACGTTGATGCAGTTTGCAAACGGAGGCACAAATCTATGGATAATAATCCATCTTACCTGATCTGCGGAATTGTAATTCAGGTACATGTATTTCAGTTATCTGAAATGTGAGGTGAAAAGAAACGTGATGACAGTTAATATAACGATGCACAGAATTATGTACTACACGTGACTCTCGCTCGTAATTTCCGTCGCATATTGTGAAGATCCCAATTCTATGGTGGAAATGGGTATGCAGCATACAAATCTGAAAGCAGACATTTAAATATATACATATGTTTGCGCAAAGACACCAGTAACGAATAGCCGTCCTCTATTATTTATTGAAGGTATTCAAAATAGGTACAAAACATTATCCGCTCCATGAGGAACACAGACATTCACTAATGACACAGAAAATCCGTTCCGTACAAGTGATGGAAGAAGCGGCGGTAACCAGATGGATAAGCGATAACTGGAATTGAGTTGACGGTCGGAAAATGGGGACAATTAACTAAATGGCGTATATAAGACTGTTGTGGGCGTAAACACTATATTAAACTTAGGTGTGAACACGAGGCTGAATGTGATAAAAACGAAAACAAATGACACACAGTAGTTCGCGAGGGTGGATTGTTTAGGGTTTCACTATAGTGAACGAAGGTTTCCAATGGATGCGCTCTGTCGTGTTGATCCAAGGAGATTCTGGGTTAACAGCGGAGATAATCGCGACTATAGATGAATTTGGAGATATTTTGAAATCAATGGATGACTGCGTTAGCCTTTAACTCTCCAGAAATCAGTACATAGGCGGCAAGAAACGCAGGAAGAAGGCAGGACTCGCGACCTTAGAGAAATACTCTGTATTATTGATTCATTTAATTCACATTGATTAGACATCAAATGTACATGTGAATTTGAGAAGATTGGAATTTGTGAAGAACAATAAAAAGGATGAAACACAAAATCCTGTACAAAGAGCAAAGAAACGAAATTACGTTGCTTGAATCTTCTACACTTCCCGTAAATAGTTGACACCGAACAGCGATCTTTTATTTTCTGTTGAACATAATCAATATTGCGCGAAAACACGACGACACCCAAAAACCGATCACCACAACCTACCGCGTTCTAAGTCAAACCAAGCTGAGCATAATGATTTATGATCGACTGATGCATTAAAACAAAACGAGGATGTCAGACATAATAACATGCAGGCAATAACATCAACAACAGAAGCAGAGAGATCGCAAGAAATATACAGCATAGGATAATGTCTTGTACTTACCAAGAAAAACCCACTTATATACATAGCCCCATTTTGCCCCAGAAAAGCCCCCATTTAGCCCCATTAAAAATGCTTGGAATCATGCCGTTTTATAGTGAATATCATTATTTTAAACTTGGAACAGTTTGGGCAACTCCCAAACCGTTGTTTAAATCATTTAACTGAACGATTACACGCGTATCCAATAGAAATAGACGTGCTGCACATATATATAGCGTTCGCCACAATGCATCTGTTCGAATTTCGGTCGTCAGTGTCGTGCTTTTGCCCGTTGACATGCGGGAGATTGTTCACATTCAAGCTGGCCAGTGTGGTAACCAAATCGGCGCAAAGGTTGGTTTTTAAATTTTTATAACTTAACATTTGTTGTGCATTTTAGTTTTGGGAAGTAATTTCTGATGAACATGGAATTGACCCAACTGGCACGTACCACGGAGACTCAGATTTACAACTGGAACGCATCAACGTTTATTACAATGAGGCGACAGGTGGAAAGTACGTGCCTCGCGCCATTCTGGTAGATTTGGAGCCTGGTACTATGGACAGCGTTCGTGCTGGTCCTTTTGGTCAGCTTTTCCGACCAGACAACTTTGTGTTTGGTCAAAGTGGGGCTGGAAACAATTGGGCCAAGGGTCATTATACTGAAGGTGCCGAGTTGGTTGATTCCGTGCTAGATGTTGTTCGTAAGGAGGCGGAATCATGCGACTGTCTCCAAGGTTTTCAGATGACTCATTCCTTAGGTGGTGGGACTGGATCTGGAATGGGTACATTGTTAATCTCTAAAATCCGGGAAGAGTACCCTGATCGTATAATGAACACGTTCTCGGTTGTGCCTTCTCCAAAGGTAAGCGTTATTTTTCATTTGATACGAACGCTAACTTTGATAGGTATCGGACACAGTGGTGGAACCGTACAACGCAACCCTATCTGTACATCAGTTGGTTGAAAACACGGACGAGACATACTGCATCGACAACGAGGCTCTCTATGACATTTGTTTCCGTACATTAAAGCTGACCACGCCAACATACGGTGATTTAAACCATCTTGTGAGTGCTACAATGTCCGGCGTGACGACATGTCTGCGTTTTCCTGGGCAGTTGAACGCTGATTTGCGGAAGTTGGCCGTTAACATGGTTCCCTTTCCTCGGCTTCACTTCTTCATGCCTGGTTTCGCCCCGCTGACCAGTCGTGGTAGTCAGCAGTATCGTGCGCTTACGGTTCCTGAGTTGACGCAGCAAATGTTCGACGCAAAGAACATGATGGCTGCCTGTGATCCACGTCACGGTCGATACCTGACGGTTGCTGCCATGTTCCGTGGTCGTATGTCAATGAAGGAGGTAGATGAACAAATGTTGAATGTACAGAACAAGAATTCCAGCTACTTCGTGGAGTGGATTCCGAACAACGTGAAGACGGCGGTTTGTGACATTCCACCCCGTGGTCTGAAGATGTCAGTGACGTTTATTGGAAACAGCACGGCTATTCAGGAGCTGTTTAAGCGTGTTTCGGAACAATTCACGGCTATGTTTCGTCGCAAGGCTTTCTTGCATTGGTACACAGGAGAGGGTATGGATGAGATGGAGTTCACGGAAGCGGAATCCAACATGAACGATTTGGTAAGCGAGTACCAGCAGTATCAGGATGCGACTGCCGAGGAAGAGGGCGAATTCGAAGAGGAGGAGAATGAAGAGGCTTAAGAATGGTTGTTTTCTTGAATCACTTTTCTGACAAATGCGTTTAGTTGGGCTGCCTTCTATTGTTTTGGGTTTTCGGAGGCCTCCCGGTTTATCTGATTTCATGTCGTCTGAACATTTTGGAGCAATCACAACTTCCTGTTGTTCGTTTTTGATGACGATTGTTATACCTACTTTGCAACCTTTTGTTCCGATCGTATTTTATCGTACAGTTACTTAGCCTGTCTTGATACCGGTCGTTGTGCGTCCTCATTATATCGTGGACGTGTCCCTTTCCGCCGTGTCTATTTTTATTCCACGCATAGTTTGGTAACACGCGACTTAACCTCATCTCTGCTGGTTTTCAATTAAGTCAATGTCTTTACCATGATAGCCAGTCCAACTCGTCCTCATTGCCATTTTAATCAGGTTTCCTTCATAGTAATAGCATTCGGTCGTTGGCATTAGCTACTTGTATGTCACTGCTGATGGTAACGTAGCTGTGCGCTCATACCTGCTATAGGTTTTATGTCCTTACTATCACATGGTTTGTTTAAAGCTCACTGGTTTTTCCTGGAAAAGCGATATCCTGTCCGGTTTGTTCATAAGTCGCTATTTTACGCTTTATCGGAATGATTTCGCGCACTGGTCGTCGGATAGGTCATCTGAGTGTTCTTTTATCCCGGCGGATGTGTATTCACTGGCTTTCAGTTTTCTGTTAAACTGAATATTCGGCGCCGCCACCGGCGTTTGATGATGAAGGTGTTGTATTCTAAAATCCTGGGATGGGCTTACCCTGGCAGCTGGTTGGAACATCATTACTTGTAGACTGGTGGAAGTCTTAAGTGACCCATGGTAAACGGGATTGAAGCGGTCCATTAATGCAACCTGATGTTTACCTAAGCGCTCTTTGGTGTTCATGCGGTCTTTTCTTTGAAACACCTTGGGATGTCCTTCGTAAGGATGTTCTAGCGGTGGGATAAAAACTCAAACGTAGGGCGTAGATTCCACCCCGGGCGCCCATCGAAGAAGAGAATGCCGCATATAAACGGCAATCTGTTTGACAACAGAAGTGTCACACCCAAACTTGCCCGTGGAAGTGGAGAAATAATCCCCAGATAGACGTAGTGGTCAGCCGTAAATGAGCTCGGTGATGGAAATGTAAAGGTCCATCGTGGGAGCTAGCACGGTGACCTAGTAGAATCATTGACAGGGCTTCAACCCAACAGATAGAGTCGACTGAACTAATCGCCGCTTTTAGCAGTCATTGTAAATGCCCTACCCTCTCATTCGCAGCTTCACTGCGGCAGCGTTAGCATCTTGAAGTAAAAAGTTTTCTGCGAATCATCCACATTTCAGTTGTGAACCACTGTTGGTTCTAACAGTCGTGGGACCATCGGGCGAGACCATCACGAGACCGTTTCGGCGGCAACGTTGTGTTTTGGAATGGCTTCTGGAAGTCGAGCGAGGCGATTGGTCATCGTGGAGTATGGTGGCTCACGATCAGATGGTTGTAGAAGCCCAATGATGTCTATGTGTGTGTGACAAACGGACAGAAGTAGGATAATATCAACTAATTGAGCGTGATACATGATGAATTTTGGCCTGCCCTCACGCCACTGTATCGTACTGCCTTCATTTTCAGATAAATTTTCACATTCCGGAACACACGTACCTTTTTGAAATGAGCTTTACCGTGCTCCGGATACCACGATGGGCGATATTTTGTAACGTTGAACACAAGGCTTCGTAAACTATTCAGAAACACTAAGCGCGGGTGTCCAGCGGAAGCGTCACAGATAACCATGGCAGCAAGTTACTTGGGACGCGAGGTTGATTGCTAGGGCCTACCACAGAAATCATTCCCGAACGTTTTCCGCCGTCCATGGCGGTTATACCGGTTAAGTTGTGATCAGCTAGTGATGATACTCGCTGTAGTGTGTTAATCAACGTTATCCCTACGAGAAGTGTGGCGGTTGTCTGACGTAAGTAGAGGCATGTAGTATTAATGACGTTTAGTGAGCTGGAGATGACCCCGGTCTGCCTGATGTGCGATGTGTAAAATTCTCTCTAAAATCCTAGTTCACATAGTAAATTAGACCCTCAAGATCTTTGTCTGCCGTCACCTTGTTGCGTGCGACCGCATTTGTTCGTTTGCATTCTTGTCAGCCTATGCACGCCAGTGGCACCACACATTTCCGATCTGATCGCGCGCTGGACGGTCGGATCTTGAACCACTGTATATACCTTCACATATCAGTGTTGCTGAGCTCTGGTCGTAATCTATTGTAACTTTTGTAAAGAGCACGTTGAGTCTCTCTTAATTATTCTTATCTTTATTTTGCATCTGATATTTATTGCATATACTTAAGAGCTGTTAAGTTAGTGCGCCTTCGCACTAAAAACCATGTCAGCCTAACGCATCTTGGACTGAATCGTCTGTAATAATTGACAATACAATCAGAGCAACTGGTGGCAGCGATGGTTCTAGGAAGGGAAAGTGGCGAGTTGTTTCTGCTTTATCAGTCAGCGGTTTAACATCATGCTGGTTAGCGTGATGTCCTAGCAAATTCAACTTAGTTTGGCGATACAAACACCTTTCCGGATGAACGTTTGTGCTAAATTTTACTACTGTGTCCAAGATCTACCGCTGATAAATATAGTGCTCTTCTTCAGGGGCGGTTGCAATTAGTAAGTTGTCGATGGAGGGACGACGAAGTCCAACCCCCAAGTGACGTTGCTGGTAGAATTCGGAAAAGTTTGAGCAGTATTCCGTAAACCAAACAAAATAGGCAAAATTCGGATAAACCGATTGTAGTAATGGCGATGGTGTTGGCGATATTTTCGTCGACAACCGGGATTTGATGACAGGCACTAACGTTTGGAAATCATGAAGGCTTGATGCGCTGTTCCGACGTTGCAGAATGCGGTATCTGTCAGGTCCCATAGCGTTATCAAATAACAAGAACCATGTGAATTGTTGAGGCCCAGGGACTTTTTGACAGGCGCATGATGCAAAGTTTCAGCGTGTGATCAGACTTGACGAAGGTTGTCTTCAGCTTATCTAGTACCAATCTACCAACGTAAACGAACTCCGGGGGGTCAGCTATAAGCAACAGTGCTGCGTGAAACTTGCGACAGCTGACATGGTTGTGGTCATGCGGGGAACAGTAAGAAATTTGTCGTGAATTTAATTCCTTAAAACATTGATACACGGGACGTTTTAGAATCTTAACGTTCAAAATCCCTGTAACGGTATGTTTTGCCGTCTGGCCAAACGGATGACGTCGTCTAGAGTGTACGACAAGATAGAAGTGCATAGGAACATCCATGTCAGTGATCGCCATTTTGACGTCAGAGGTCGTGAAAATTCAACAAAAAGTCCTATGAAGTTAAGTCTGCGAGAACGCTGGCCGAACACTCTGATACTGCTTCCGTTGGCTCCACAAACTCCTGGTGTGATTGATCGATTCAAATTGTGTACCTCAAATGGTACCACTCTAATCTAAACACCAGTGTCAGTGTGGTGACGGATTCCAGGCTAGTCATCTTTTGATAGGGAAAGACGACTAGTGAAATCCATGTTGATAGCCGCTAGAATTTGACTACCCTGTTTACCGACTCTAGGAAAAATGCATAGGTGTCAGCATCATCGGCACATTTACCAGATCGCCGGTGGCACCAGCTACGATCGATTACGATGGGTTAGATGTGCCTGCCCCTGAGCAACTTCTGTGTGACCTTTTCCGTGTAACTGAGTATAGATAATCAAGCTTGACTTCGAGCGTTCATTCGTCAGGCTGTCGAGTTGGGCGATCAATGCAGTGATTGTATTCTGAGTACTTGAAGCGATTTGGGACTATGTGCCGTATGCCTCCCACTTGCTGAATTCGTCGAAGAATTAGCGACATGGATGTTCTTAGACAACCGTTGAAGCCGCATCAACTGTAGGACAACCTCCTATAACTGTTTCATGTCTTACAACGGTCGCATTTGGGAACGAATCTGTGATGGTTTGCAATCATCGGGCTTAATCGTGTCTATAAGGTGTGATGCGATTGCAGGTGGACAAACCAACATGTCCAATTACCGCTGCTTTTAGTTTCCCGTTCGTCATCGTGGAGTCTAATAATTCCAGCCTATCGTCCACCCCTTTATTAACTTGGGATGAGGGCGCTGCAATGCGAGGGAGTGACCTGCTGTATCGCTAACGTAGCCTTTAGTTGCGTAAACCACGATTCAGGATTGTTCTCCTGAAGAGGTGCGGAAAGTATGGTGGGTGTATTGTCTTAGATGCCTGGCAGAACATGGGTATAAGCCCTCATCATCGTACAGATAACAGTGGGTAATAAATTGATATAAAATATATGATAAATGGAATTAATAACCCAGGTTATATTTGCTGAAAAAATCTAACAAGCTCACCAATTTAATGTCCCTTACATTAAGCTGCTATGCACAGAGAAGAGTGAAGTTAGACATAATGTAAAAAAATGCCTCTTAGGATCAAGACTGAATACTTACCATTCAGAATATACAATTGGTCTCGTACAACACTGTAAACATTACTGATGCTGAAAGTTAATGACTGGCTATCGACAAGCGATTAAACCAGAAGTGTGTGACTCGATACGCACCATATAATGAAATAAACAAACAGTTGGATGGCGTGCATCATGCGAACTTCTTTAACGGCTTGGGTACTGCATGTAGCTTTACGTTTCAAAACTATACATCACATACTGCAGGCGAGCCAGTGTAATCTCTAGGTCGCTACAAGCAAGTTGCCTTGGAGAATCCTTGGGATATTTATGAATACCGCTCTTGTTTAATTCTGCTTTTTTGTACTGTTGTTCACTATTAATAAAAGCACTCCACCGAAGCCTTATATCATGGTCTAGCCGAAACGGGGATGGGACCGAGTCCAATTACAGGTTAACGGTTGTTCGATTATATCCCAGTGAACAGTGTTTTGTGTGCTGTGGAGGTCAGTATATCGACATAAAATAACATTTTGAGAATAATCCCCCAAATTTGGTACTTTCATCGGTACATTGATTCAATGAACTCATTAGCCCAACACTGTTATCACTGACTAAACAAGTAGGAAGACATTTTTGGCCTTTAGGGCATAACCCGATAGAATTCGCTCTTTTATACACGACATGTTTTAATCCTGTGTTTTATACCGCTCGTACAAGTAATAATAGATTTTAGAAGATCACCTTTATGTGGAAGAAAGTCCAAGCTGGCAGACCTAGTGAATATTTATACTATGTGGCTCATATGGTTTCTGGAAGCCTAATGCAGCGCTCTTCGATTATTGCTTACATTGCACAATTTCTAAAAAGAATGCTAGTAACAAGTTGTAATTTGGTCTTAACCTGATAGAAACTATCATATGTTCCACTTCCCAAACATTAAAACATCCATCAAACCTGAATGCACGTAAACCCTGAATATGTCTGGATTTGTAGTGGACAAATGGGTAGGCACTAAACCCTCATCCACTAACAGTTTAACACGCCTTTCCTGAAGAACAACCGAAACGTATTCCCAACAGGCATCAAACTAAAAGAACGCAATAGGAATTGGAAACAAACTGTAAATTTCCGGTAATGTTTGGAAATGTGGTAAGTAGTTAGTTCTAGTCCAGTCTGGGCTCAACGGTGGAAAGCAAGAGAAGAATGAAACGGAACATTAGGTGGGCTTCAGTCCACTCGGCGGCACTCAAAAGCGCGCCAAGCAAAAAGTGCGTGGAGCCTTCGAGTGCGTAAAACAGCGCCCGATAATCTTCAGGTTAAACGATGTTGAAGAATGGAGTGAAAGATTGCTATTTGGGAAAATGGCAAACATTTTCTGTGTGCAATTAGTTTTCCGTGATGCTAGCTCCAGGGTTCGTACACCCAAGTTTTCCCCAGCCATATGTTAACGCGGATCGGAAGTCACAGTGAGAAGACGGTGAATCTGCGAACAAACTTTATTTATTTATTTACTCACCGTTCGCAAGCGGACTTCAACGCAACGATTAAGGACGCTAGGGAGCTGGACGTGAAAGAACCTTCAGCACAACCGCACGGCAGCCGCCAGAGAGGATAAATGTCAACCGAAGTTCCAGTTGACCTTCAGGATTCAAACAAATGTCAGCCTGGTTGGGCGGCGTTCCCAACGGTAGTAGCTGAAACATTGTTATCCTAGTGAATGTAGCTTACAATGGTAGACATGGCGAGGATTCCTTATACAGCTACGAGTAAAACTGCGATACCTACGCCAACACACTAACTTTGATGCTAATGATTTGTAGTAAATTTACATTCACAAGGTAATGTGAACCAGGGCGGTGGTACTGGCAAGGCAACTCTCACATCGCAGGGAGTTTAGGATTTTGGGAACGTCGAATGTGATCTCACTACAAGTTGTACGACTGAAGAAATTGGCACTCAGTGCGTATCAGGCCTCTAATGGCAGACGTACAGAACAAACAAGTGAGGAAACACGGCTGCAGCTGGGATCTTGAGAAAATCCACACGATCACGGCTCAATATAGATTGAGCAATTTTCCACTGCTTTCTCAACAGGTTAGAAGCTCTATCCGAAATGGTATCCCAACCAGATCTACAACTTTTCTGTTTGACTTTATTTTATCCTTTATTGGCAACCGTTCCCTGTTAGTACATGTTTACTTTCGGGATACTTCCCAATAATATTAAAGCTCAGGACACCTTCTCATCGCATTCTTGAAAAATTCGCGTTATTTACTTTTTCCACTATACGCATATTGCGCAGGTACTGACTGTGTTAAGGAAGATGAGGACCTATAAATTACTCACCAGGTGGTGGTCATTTGACAAATTAGGAGTCTGGTAAATTGCTCATTTTATGATTAGAGACGACGACCAGTTGAATTCAGCGGTTTCAGTGTTGCCATCGTTTGGCGCGTAAGGACAATTAATGAAAAGAAACAGTAGGGCAGTAAAGAGGTGGTTTTTATTTGCAAGTGTAACTGTGTTGTCTGTTTGTTACGTGTAGACATATTGCATTTGAATGATTGGTTTCAGAGCTAAGTTCTATCTATTTCCCTTTTATGTTTTAATCACTACATTTTTGTGCTTGTGCGAAGATTAGACGTTGGTACTAACCATCGGTTCATTGTGTCTGCACGTGGCTGGTATTGAAATTCCGCATGATGCGGTGTTAGATAATTCATTCTGTCTACATATTGTGACTCACAAAAAAATTGCGATTCGTCTCGAGTTTTGTAGAACGTCTCTACATTGTTCAGAATAACGCCGATTTACACATTAATTTATGCAAGGTTCATGGACTAAGATGCGCCGAGACCTAATGTTTGTCCACAACCTGGTTCATGTCTCGGTACATGGTGGTTCTCTTCATCCTAACCACGAATAAACCAACTTGACGTGACATATTACAAGCAGAGTGATAAGGTGCAAGTTTCAAGTTCGAAAATTTTGACGTTTAATCGTCGGCTTTTAAGGATCGATTTATTCCGTTGTGAAGTTAGAACGGCGACAGTGAAACCTATTGAATGTCAGGTTGAAACCATCGGAATTACCCATGGCCCTGGTTTTCACTTGCTGGCTAACCTTAGTGTTTAGATTACACACTGTTCATCATCACACGAGGATATATAATTAATATAAGGAAGCTTCAGTACTTAAATATTAACATTGTTGACGCTATCTCATTTGTTAAAAAAATGTACATATTTTAGCTTTCACCTTGGGCGAGTAACTTTAGCTAGGATGCGCTGTATCGATGAACATTCATGTTTTCTGTTACTTTGGCCTGTTGTTCCGGCTTGTGCGCTGCATCGAACCGGCTGGATATGCTGACTGTGACTTTTGTGCTTCTAAGTTCTATCATGCCAAATAGACCGAAATACGGTTGCACTCGTATGGTTGTATGTAGTACTTCTGATCGCTTGATGTTGTTTAAGCAATGAGAAAAAGATCTAGAAGTTTCGGATAGTTTTTGAAGCCGGTTAACGCATTTGTGTTGCATCAAGAATGGGTGTGCATAGTGGCGAAGTTTGTTCTTCTGTGTGCACTGCCCGATGTGTTCCGATTCTCGATACGTATCGCTCTGAATGATTATGTCAGTGTGTTGTGTATGCTAGCTTGTTACATGTGTTACTGACAGATTTACAATTCACGTTTCATAAGTTCTGTTACTTCGTTTCATTCGTTTGCGTTTCCTGTGATTATGTTGGATGAATACCTTGCTGTGTATGTGTGTGTTCGCACATCTCGATAACTTGGATGTAACTTACGATATATCATCTGCGTGCAGTATCGGAATGAATCGCCAACGTCCTATTCAGTGTAGCCCCGGGCCGGGTTAGCCACTCACTTTCAAGCGAGTGAGACTTTTGAATCATTGACTGCGGGTACAGTCTTC
This sequence comes from Paragonimus skrjabini miyazakii, assembly GCA_014338405.1. NCBI lineage: Eukaryota > Metazoa > Platyhelminthes > Trematoda > Plagiorchiida > Troglotrematidae > Paragonimus > Paragonimus skrjabini miyazakii. The sequence continues at coordinate 84,276 of JTDE01003057.1, read as the reverse complement.
CAAGAAAACGCTTCATCCTGTTGCTTTATGTGTAAGACTTTTGAGTTAGAGGTTGCTTGTGGTGTTCTGCAAAAAAACTTTATTTCCTTATATCTCACATGTTCAATGTGCGAACCAAATATCAAATCTGTGATCCGACACGTTAATGTTAGACGTGCAAGTAGACGCAAGTTGTTGTCCGCCGGCACATGGAATGCGTGTACCCCGTTGAAACGATGCAGCGCTGGACGGTCAGAACGCTGCACTGCACTGGCTGCTATGGAACTGAGCCGCTACGGCATCGATGTCGCAGCCTTGAGTGAGACAAGGCTTGTAGACCAATATAGGCCTCAAGAAACATGTGCTGGATACATCTTCTGCTGGATAGATTACCCGGAAGGTATTCGGGAGAACGGTATCTGTATCGAAATCGCTGACAGCATCAATTCTTTGATGATAGGTAAACCGCACGACATCAACACTCAAATCCTGTCGATGCACCTGCGATTCGATCGAGGTAAGCATGCCATCTTTCTTGGTGCATATGTTCCAACCACGCGTTACACTGATGAGATAAAGGATCAGTCCTATGATCAGCTGTCCGCCACAACACGGTCGGCATCAATGAGTGATCGATTGTTCACTTTGGATGACCTGAACGCTCGAGTTGGGCACGACTCAATAACCTAACCAGGAGTTCTTAGATCCCATGACATAGTTTCAATCGACAAGAACAGTGATCATCTGATCCACTTGTGTGGTACTCATGGGTTGGCTATCACAAACACTCGATTAGAGCTGGATGTGAGCAACATCACGGTGTGGACTCATCCATGAAACGGTCATCACCATTTGCTTGGCTGAGTGGTCGTGCGACAGCGCGACGTTCGTGAAGACTACTTTTCAGCATATAGCTGCTGTTAGTCTGAAAGACGCTCCTGTATCCACTGACCTGGAGAGTATGTGGCAACACATCAACGAATAGATCACGACAGCAGGCACCCAGAGGACTTATATCGAACGCCGGAAACGGCCGGATTGGTTCAACGACAAGAACACAATTACCTCCAACTTGATACGAGGGTAGAATGCAGCGTATGCTATTTCCACAATGGATCCGGACGATAAAGAGGAAAGGGCCACTTTCCGAAGTGCTTGCCGTCAACTCACTGAACGGCTCCGCAGGGTCAAGGAAGACTGATGGAAAAAGCAAGGTGAGCTGTTACAGGGTTACAATGACCGCTAAGAATTTCTACGGTTCGCCTCAGGCGATTTTTGGTCCATATGTCCAGTCTACCAAAGCACTGATTGTCCAGGACTCTCGGTTTACATGCGCTGTACCGAACGACTTCATGAGAGTCTGGTACAAGCAGTTTGACAGCATTCTTAACCGTCCTTCTATCACTGACTGAGAAACCGTGCACAATCTGCCACAACACGATGCCAAGTCTTTGTTTGTCATCAATACAGATTTGGCAGAAATGCAGTCAGCCGTTGTACAGCTGCGAAGCCGAAAGGCTGCATGTAAAGAAAGATTGTCAGGGAAAGTCCTGAAGGGTGGATCAGCTTAGGAAAGTGCCTCACCCCAATTGGTTTGCTACATCTGGGAACAGTAAGTAGTACCACAAGTGTTCGAAATTAACTTAACCATACCTTTCCTCAAAGATAAGGGTGGTAAGTGATGTACCGACAGCTATCGGGACTTATATTACCTCGTCGTTATGTTCACACGAACCTGCTTCAAGCAATTTGATAGTTAAAATCAGATATTCGTTCGAACAATTGTGTAATGAGAATGAGAGATCGTACTATACTACTTACACGACTACTATTCAGTAGTAGGACCAGACCATACGTTTTGAAAACGAAGTAGCCGCAGAAAAAATGCACGAAGCAACATCGGAGTGCAGTATCGCCCAAAATGGTCCTTGCTCTGCAAAGTAACTGAGCATTGGCGTCTGTAGTAATCGAGACGGTCTGGACCTAGTGTTGTGATCCAAGAACGCGGATGGCACAAGGGTTGTTTACTCGACAAACCAACACATGGGTTAAGCATTTAAACAAGACCTGAAACAAAACCACTCATTTGCACGCGAGATTCGGACCCAGACCTTTTCGGTTGTTGCAGACGTCAATGCTCAGTTCCATTAAGTAGCAGGGACCACTATGAGCGATGCTGCACTCTGATGTTCCTTCCTGCATTTTTCCTGCGGCTTGTACGATGTCAAAATATATGCTCCGATCCTACTACTGAATAGCAGTTGTATGAGTAGTATGTTACGATCGCTCAACTTCACTGCACTCCTCCCCCCGCAAAGATTGTTCCGGCTGCAGCAAAAGCCGTTCAGGTTCCCTTCGCTCTCTTCACGATCTGCGTATTGGCCTTGGGGACGCCGCTGCTCCTGGCGTACACTCTCTTCTGCTCGGGGTGTCGTACCATTTGCGAAGCTGGCTTCCGTGTACTCGATGTTGATTCTATCATTCTTAATCAGATACACTGGATCACGGCGGTCCACAACCACATAAGGTCCCTTCCATTTCGCCAAGAATATCCTTGATCCTGGTCCTGTTGCGCCTGGACTCCGCCTGTATCTGTATTTAACCTTGGAGCCAATTTCAAATACCGCATTTCGATCCGACAACTTTGTGGTTGACTGCTCCTTAACAACTTCTTGTGCGTTCGCCAAGTTTTGGTTGACCACTCTCCGAGCTTCTGCTAATTCACGCATGCTCATCCGTTGGTCTCCCGTTAATCCAATCGCCTTATCGACTAGCGGGCATGGCACGCGCCCGTACATTAGCTCGAACGGCGATTTCTTCGTTGTTCCTTGTGGCGAACAGTGGTAGGCCAACAGAATCGGTGGCAGTGATTCCTCCCAGCTCCCTCCTTTCGCCGCCAGCCACTCCTTGATTGTGCGATTGTTTCGTTCCGTCAGTCCATTCGATTGAGGATGGTATGGCCTCGTGCGAATTTTCTCGATTCCCGATCGCCCCAAGCAGTTCCGAAACTCTTCAATTTCGAAGCAGGGACCTTGATCAGTCAATATACTTCGCGGTATCCCATGATCTGCAACGACGTGTTCCATTACCGCCCTGCACACAGTGCTTGCACGCTGATCGGGTATGGCGGCTGCTTCGATCCATCTTGTGAAATGTTCCGTCATAACTATGGTGTATTGATTGCCGGATGTGGTTACTGGGAAGGGACCCATTACGTCCAGCGACCACAATTCCCCAATCTTACTGACCGGAATTGGTTGTGTGGGATACTGACTGGGGTAGTTGGAGCTCTTCAGCAGCTGACATTGCTGGCACGCCAGCACATAATTGTTAAAATTTTTCTTCACTCCCGGCCAGTATGCCCTTTGCCTCAGCATTTCATAAGTTCGATGACATCTCGTATGAGCCAGCTGATGACATTCCTTCACAATTGTCTCTCTTAACCCCGTGAATATAACAGGAACACTTATTCCATCCCGCAATCGCCACACTAAAATTTCGACACTATTCAACCGCAAGTCTGACCAACACATTCTGAAAGCCTTCACTTCCGTGTTCTCCTCGACTTCTGACGGCAGTTATTCCGATAGAAGTTGATTAATCGCCATTCGGATTGTCGGGTCCGCCCTCTGCGCTGTCTGTAACTTCCCGGGATCATTCTCCAGTTCAATACTGTTGACTCCAATCACGTCCTTGTGAACTTCATCCATGTGCTGCGTTCGGGAAAGCAGATCGGGAACATAGTTCTCTCTTCCAGCTACATGGCGAATTGTGAAGTCATACTCCTGCAATCGCAATGTCCAACGAGCCAGTCTCCCTCGGGGATCCTTCGCCGATTCAATCCACTTCAACGGCTTATGGCCGGTCTCCACATGGAAACGTTGGCCGAACAAATAAGGCCTCCATTTTTCCAATGCCCACACGATCGCCAAACACTCCTTCTCTGTCGTTGAGTAATTTCGTTCAGCAGGAGTTAATACTCGACTGGCGTATTCCACAATATCACCTTCCTGCTTCAGTACAGCGCAGATACCCACATCGCTCGCATCCGTCGCAACAACGAAGCTCTTTCCAGTCACTGGTAACTTCAAGGTCAGCTGTCCCTCCTTCATCAATTGTTGGATTTCGATAAACACTTGATTGGCCCTATCTGTTCAATGAAATTTGCAATCCTTCTTCAGAATTTCGTATAATGGGCTGGCCAGTTCATTAAAGATTTTGATGAAGCGGCTGTAGAACCCGACACGACCAGGAAACTGTCGCAAAGTCCTCTTCGATGTTTGCACCGGAATGGCCTCGATCGTAAGCAGTTTCTCGGGAATCGGTTGGATCTCGCCCTGACCGACCTTGTGGCCGAGTAGTATAACCGTTCTTTTCGCCAGTTGACACTTTGAACTGTTGATTCGTAGGCCGGCTTGTTCAATCTTCTGCAACACAGCTGAAACGTGTCCGGTATGCTCCGTCTCATTCCCGCTGTAGATGACGATATCGTCTACGTAGACAACAGTATTTTCTTGTCCATCCAGCACCTTCAACATTAGACGTCTGAAAGTGAGCGGGGCGCCTGACAGTCCGAACGGCATACGTTTGAAGCGGTATTCATTTTATCCCACTGTGAATGCTGTCTTATCTCGGTCCGACTGCTTGATTGGGACCTGCCAATATCCAGACCGCAGGTCTAGCACTGTAAATATCTTGGCGTTCTGTAGCTTGTCGAAAATTTCTGCCACGGCTGGGACTGCTACGACTTTGTTGACTGTAATCTCGTTGAGTCTTCTGAAGTCGACACAAAATCGAAATTTCCCATTGGGTTTCTTCACCATTAGCACAGGAGAATTGAATGGGCTATCAGCCTCCTCAATAATTTCCTCCTTCAACATGTCTTTCACTTGTTGCTCAGTTTCCGGCTGCAGGTGAACCGGAGTCCTTCTGGGCCCGAATGGTCGAAATTGGTCTGGCTTGATGAAGATTTCATGTTCAATCCAGTCACAGTAGTCATATGGGTCTTGATCCGTGGTGAACAGCTTTCGGAATTTGCATATCACTTCATTCAGCAACCGATTATCACAGACTGGTATTGCTCCGGGTGCGTTCGCTTCAATTTGTCCAAGCTGAGTTCTGCGTTTTCTCGATAACTGAACCACTCCATATTTCGTTACGAGATTGCCATGCCTCAAATCAATCACAGCCTCAGCGCGTTCAAGAAAATCCGCTCACAGTATAGTCTGGCTTGCGTCGGGGGAAATGACGAACGATTGCTTGACTACGTAACTATCGATTCCAACACCATACTCCACCACGCCCGCAACTCTGAATGTAAACTCACCAACTGTTCTAACGACCATCGCACACGGCTGAACAACCTTTCCCTGCCTCAGTCCAATCAATGAAATCGCAGCCCCAGTGTCAATCAAACAGCACTCTGAGCTACCATTGTTTTCCAACCAAACCTGAACTACCGTCTTATCAACCGCCCCTATTATCGGATCACCCTTCCCAGACAAAAACAATCAGCAGAACGTTTATTTACATTAGACCATTTCTCATCGCGCGGGCAAACTCTTTGCCAATGTCCACGTCTTCCTCATCTGTAACAGTCGTCGCCACGGTTCTCCTCCCTCCCGATCTTCAAAGCGGCCACTTCTTGAGTCAACTTTTCCACTATGGTTCGCAGGTCATTCACTTCACTTGGTTCACTCGTCTTTAACGCGCTGACTGTCGGAGAGTTTCGTGCCAGTAATTGTCGAG
>JTDE01003057.1:63776-74754 GCA_014338405.1 Paragonimus skrjabini miyazakii | reverse complement strand
TGAACGTTTCAAGCTTCGAACAATGACTGAAGATCAATTCAAATGTCTGATTTTCGCTTGCGGACTCTTGTCACCAAAAGAAGCAGATATCCGAACACGGATTCTGGCGAAGATAGAACAATGTCCCGATGTTACCCTGCAAGATATCACTGCCGAATGCCAGCGCCTAGTGAACCTGAAGCATGACACCGCTATGATCGAACACAGCAATCAATCAACATCTACACGGTGTCCTCAAACGTCCCGGTCAAGACTGCATCAATGTCGGAACGCGACAACCGAAGAAAAACTCCTACACCGTGTTGGCAGTGCGGTGGATGGCATTAAGTCCACCATTGTCCATTCAGACAGCATCGATGCTCCCATTGCTCCCGGCGGGACCGCAAAGAAGACCATAGCCGTTCCAAGAGGCGCCAGCACTTGTTCAATCAGAACCCCCGCAAGCCACACAAGCCCCGCCTCTCGAGAGCACAGGTCGTGTTCGCAGCAAAAAACGACGACCACTGGACGCGCAGAAAGTACGTATCCGTCTCCATCAACGGCAAGTCGGTCAAACTACAGCTCGATACAGCATCCGACATCACACTAATCTCTGACCGTACATGGCACCTGATTGGCAAACCTGCAATACGCCCCACAACCCAACTTACAAGAAGCGCAACTGGTAATCAATTGCCTATCATTGGCGAGGTTCAGTGCACTGCAGCCTTCAACGGATCATCAATCAGCGGTACCTGCTACGTGACCCGCAATCCTGGCCTGAATCTCCTTGGATTGGATTGGATCGACAGACTACACTTACTTGACAAACCATTAATCCAAATCTTCAACCGCACTCAGGTTCAGCAGAAGCCCACGATTTCTTCAGAAGTCCATAATGGACTCACAAGCGTTCTCCAGCAAAGACACTTGGATGCGTTCACCAAAATGAAGGCCGACGGAAAAGATCCTCCAAGACATGTTCAACAGACCTTCTTAATCACTTGTCGGTCAAACAGAGGTGGAGACGGCGGACGAACAGATGCTGCAAACCGGTCAAACCCACTCGAGTCGATCCTCGCAAGCAGTCCTACGAATGAACCCAACAATCTTCAGGGGGAGATGTTAGGGCGCCCACCCTGTGACCGTTCCAGGACGCCTCCGTCGTGAGAAAGAAGAAAAAAATCACTTAACTCAGTCCTAACTAGCGGAACTGTTCAAATCGGTTGGGACTTTTTATACTGCTATGCACATGTGTGATCCTAACCCTTTCTCATAATGTGGTGGGAATGTGTGGTCATGACGTGCCCTATAAATACCTTGTACTTGTCGCCCTAGCCGCACCCTATTTTGTAGGGGAACAAAGCTTCTTATTTTGAACGCGTCTTTTGGCTTGCCTTGGGAGCGAGTACGGGACAGTCGCAGTACCATTCGGGACCGAGATTTTCGTGTGAATTATTACCGGGACGAGAATCCGATTTTATCGAGCGCACCACTCTACCGAGATCGAACCAGCGTATCGTTTAGGAGGGTTTACAACACATACAGATGACTTTGTATCTCAAACCGACAACCATCGACATTATACTCTCTTCCGATAGCAACCATCTGATCACACACACAAATTGTGTGTGAATCTTATATCGTTGAGTAGTCACCCCATGTAATATGCGTGGATTACAAAATAGGGAAAGAAAACCTGTGTAAGTTATATACGCCAAGCAGCTGCCCAAGACCATTCATTGACGCGCACATCAGGACCAGACCACCTGTTGTTTCTAACTACATGATAGACATCATCTTGCCTTAAATAAACGGAATCTCGGAGGCAGCTGGATGAATTATCGGAAAATCAGGATTGAAAATCTCCCACAGGCCAACAAACGGCCTTCAAAAATAACCGTGCAAAATCCAATATCCAGTTGAAGCGCGTTAACGAGCGGGTGTAATATGCTCTATTCCCTGCCAAGACGGTGACCAAACCTACGTAGACGAAACTGGTCAACAGCTGAGGACACGTTTACACGAACACCATTTAGCGCTGAGACTGGCAGATCAGAAGTTACACCTTCCGCAACACTGCGTAACCTCAGTTCACGAGGTCAAACTGGGGACACCAAGGTGATCGGATTAGCGAAAATAGAGCAGGAATGACTAGTCCTTGAATCGATCTTTTCACACAATGCTTTCAACGGACACATCGACCTCGTCACTCACTACACTCCACTGGTCACAAAAATACGGCGAAGACGAGCGATAGACAGACAAACCTGCTGACGTGCCGGTAACCGATGTGTAATATCCATCACCATTTCGTTTGACAACGGATCTTAGTGCGGACTTGAAACGACACACCGGTGTTCGCCTCTAACACTTATATTACACGTATTTATATATATTTATTTATATTGACGCATTAGTGTTGTGAGCCAAGAAGACTGATGGCGCAAAGGTTGCTTATTTAGGAAACTAACACGGATTAGGTCTTCAAACAGGACAACAAACAAAAAAACACATTTCCATGTGGTAGTCGTCCTAGGATGTCCCGTCTGTCACAGACGCTAATGCCCAGCTTCTTTGCGCAGCCAGAACTATTGCATGACACACTGCACTGTAGCATTGGTGAGATGCTTCTTCCCGTGATTTCCTGAGGTTACTTTTTTGCCCCTCTCCATCACATTAGTAGCAGTATATGAAATGTGCTTATACTGTAAAATTGCATGATAATTGTAGACCCTATTTGAATCCCCTCCGTACTTTCACAAGCAGTTGTTTAAATCATTGAACGGTATGTGTTCAACACGTAATTTAAGATATCGTCACAGTGTGCTCGAAAATTTTATTCGTATGCTGTATCAAGCAATACAAGTCTTAGCGATTGTATCCTGTTTTATTCCTCTAGTCGCTGAGTCGCATGTGTGGCTGGCTATGTGCATTGTGTTAAACTGTGCAACGGAACTTGCGTATTTGTCTTGACAGCGTTTGTGACCAAGAACCAGTCAAAAATAGACATGATTGTGTGTCACAAACACCAGCGTTGTTACCAGAGTTGCAATCGGTGGTCGAGTCTGGCGTTCATCCAATGAACATACCTGTTCTTATAATTTACACTCTCCTTTGAAATGTGAGGTAAAGTTTAACTTCGAACCATATTGGGAATTCGAGTAAAACATGCCATAGTTAATCATCTTGGACGTATACATGACGAGATCTACAAGTTTCTAAGCAAACATGTGTGTGTAGACATGTTGGAGGCGTTTTAGTGATCATAATGAGATAGTTCAATTGTATTACTGATAATTACTTTGGCAGATTTGGTAACTTGGAATTGAAAATCTAGGGTTTCAACCGGATTTTAATGAGCGAGAACAGCAGAAACAGCGCAGCGTGTTTCCCATTTTTGAGCATACGGTTTCTGTCGCTCGTTTGAATCCAGCCGAAACCATTATTTTTCGCAGTTGAATCTTCTTTAAATGATCACATCTGCCAAATTACTTTTCAGCAATGCAGTTTCATTGCCCAGCAGGGGCGTTGGTGGGTTCCTGTGCGAATTGTTTAAGAAATCTTGCCGGGGCATTTACTCTTCTGATTCATTTAGTTGATTCCACACAGAACAGTAGGACGGGTGGGTAACAGGTACCAAATGTGAAATTTCAGAGCTCCTGGCGTGACTTCTTAGCTCGGTTGGTGGAGCATTTATAACTTTTTGGCATGCTGTTTCTGTTACTGTTTCGAATCCAGCCGAAGCCCTGTTTCATGATTGGGTCTTTTCTAAAATAGTTCAAGGGTCAGTTTCTGACACAGTCAGTCAAGTTGTTGCATTGCATATTTCAGAAAGCTGGTCTTATCTGTTTCGCACAGCAACGGTGAAGCCACTTACGTATGAGGTACCATTTAGGCATTTAGAAAAAATGAAATGCACCTCTCAATAATGTTTTAATTGGGGCAGATTATCAAGGTGTTCCCTATGCGGCCTGTTACGTACGGTTATAAACTTGGAAAGTTAGCTTTCCGAAAATAGAATGCAAACCTCGTCGTATCACACACTAATGTGTTGAGAAATCACTTATCGTAACTGCGTTTTCATGGCGATTATTCGTGATTTCAACCCGCTTGAACGTAATTATCCGGAATGCATTCACTTCCAAGACAAAAAATCTGAGAGACTGCCCCAACCTACATGTATACTGGTCGGAACATGACACAAAATGTCTCTGTCTTATAACAAAATATCTCATTAATAGATTGACGAGCGAACTGAGGGAGGGAGTTTTTGGAAGCATGACAATATGATCCCCAACCAAACACTGAAAGTGAAGCTGTAACTCGTGGTGGTGGATAAACTGGATACGACATAACTAACTCTAAATAGGCAATGTTTTGGTTGATAGTTCATTCCGTATTCTTGATCCTTTAGGCCATCAGGCGAGGTCTACCAGAACCTAAACCAGATAATTTCTTGCATCATCAACTACGTAGTCGTGCAAATGACATCCTGTGTACTGAAATTGCGGTCCAGAACGTGCGCGAAACTGTCGTGGTCGTCGACCGTGCGGAACGGAATCCGGCCGGGTACTACTAGGAGTGTTTTATTAGATTAGATATCCTCAGTTTTGTGCATTTCTGGAGTTTTTAGTCTGACGTAGGAAAGAACAGGCAATGATCTTTTTGTACAAAAACCTATGAACCGATAAGCAGCACAACAGAATATACTGCCGCCCTATCTTTCAGAAGTATTTACCATAGTAACAGGTCAACAACGTCCATTTTCCGCAACAAACGACCAAATGCCATTTGAAATCTGTGGGCTAGCGTTTGTTCGAGTTGTCATTGTGTAAAATGAATTATGCCCAAAACGCTGAAAAATAGCGACGTCAAAATCATACGGCCACTCCAAGCTGTTGTGCTGGCATCCGGCTGGTATTCTGGCTGCGAAGCGGCGTTAATCGATCATGCTAGCATTGGCCAATAAACAGTCTTTCCGGCGTGTCAAATCGATTTTGGCCCGCTCGGGTAAGTGTCCATTAACCAGTTTACTCCAGCCCACACGACGTAACTCGTACACCTCGAAAAAAACTGCGTACGATTCAGCAGTCGGTTTTACCCATTTTCCTAACAATAACTGTCCGGTCTGTAGATTTGCTAACAAAATTTTTGTCCGAACTCATTTTGATAATTCTGAGTTTAATTTGCGGAGCTAGTGAATGGGGCTCAAAGGAAACGAATTTGCCGATTCGTAGACTGGAGCTAGGAACTTGGGGACAACCAGTGACCAGGACTGTTTGAAAATAAGAGAACACTTGTCACCAGTCCGTTGGAAAGTGAGAAGAATGACGTGGACTGACTCCGGAACATTGATCCAGTTTGGTAATCCACTGATTTTTCACCAAGTGGTAATGTTCAGATCGGTTTTCCGAGGTGACGTGCGTAGCGAGCTGGAGACAACGAATATGGAAAATAACGTGAACCAACGCAGTTTAGATGTAACCACTCGTAAATGTGATTAGTTCTATATAGTCCTATCGAGTGAACTGTTTCCGTCATGCTGATAATTAACAATGGATTTGATTGATTAAAGTTGAACATCATTCGCAAGTTGTTACAATTGTCACATTCCCATAGACTTTCCAGTCAGCCCCTTTCAAACAGAAGCATTATACGCACGTTTTGCTTTTATTGCAGTCCATCAGTAGTGCATATCCCTGTCACGGCTGAGATTAGGACTCCGGCCACTGTTTCATGAGGCAGCCGTGTTGGTCTGTGCGCCATTGACGTCACGACTGGACCATCACATACAAACGCTCAGCCACGTTCACTTGCTCGTAATGTTCAGATTGCCCAACCCCTTCTGGAGGTAACACAGTGACTGTCCTATTTCCAATTTCTCTGTTTTTCACGCCAGTCAATTGACATATACCTCATTAAACCAGCAGTACTGGCTCAAACGTGTGATTACGCCTGATGCACGGCAGGTTTCCTGTTTGGGGATCTTACCAAACTAAGGGGCCAGAACGAAAAACTCACAAAAGGTCTCTTACACCAAAAGCACGTGAAACTAAGACAGTGTATCTGTCGCGCTGAAACAGCTAGCAAACATCGGCCTCGACGAATCACTTCGGAAGCCAGACCTGCTTTGTGCCCTGCTCACCGCCCGACCCAGAAACCGTTTAACTTAAAATTCTCTTACCTTTGGGCAAGAATCCACCTCAGAAGAAACTAAGTATGTCGAGCATATAAACAGATCTGTATGGAAGGTTCAAAGAGTAAGCACTCCGCTCGCTATCGTTGCTTGCAGAAAGTGGATTCTGCAGTTTTGGTAGATGTGAAAAGATTTCTGATGAATAATCGTAACCAAAGGAATTTAAGGAAATGCGTGTAAATTACGTTCACGGTTGACAGTGAACTTACACGTTTTTCGCAGGATTCTAACATTACGATCAATATTTTACATACAAAAGTATTGTCTCGAAGTTCAGACGAAGAGAACGCAAAACTGTGTCAATATGTGGAACAGTTCAAAGCTCCATTGAAACAGCAATATTTCCCATGAAGTTGTCAGCACAAAGACGGAAGCGAATTCCAACTGAAATGCATGGTCGTAAAAGAAGACATCTCACCCATTTTGGGCACCGGTGCAACTTAGTCTGTTGGGTTTGTAGTCTTAAGTCAGCAACCTTTTTATCCGTGCATGCGAGATGGTGAACGACAATGTGACATCAGCCAGGGATTAGGGAGATTCGACGGTATGATATCTTCTTCTTTAAAATTGTCGGTGCCATCAACGGCACTACTGGTTGATAGAGTTTCGATCATTTCGTTTGAATTATTTTCAACAGAGCGCAACCGAACTTTGGAAAACCAACGTTTCGTGTTAAGCAGATACTACTTGTTACCAAGAAACCCGGCGATTGTATTTATCACAAATACCCGAAAGTTAAACTTCGGGGAGTGTAACATAGGTTGTCAATTCTAGATAATGCAGTCCTAAAATCGTTCATTCAAAACTGCCATGGGTATGTCCAGAAGTTGCTGTGGCTTGAGCCCACACTAACCTGAGGTGTGACGTGCAATAGTTTAGAAAAATTAGTTTGCTAAAAGAAAGAAAAAATCATGGAACAAAGCTACAGGACTTATTCTACTGCATTGACGTTTTGGTCAGCTTTGTGCACTACATCGAACCGGAGAGTAATGCTGACTATGCTTTTGATCTTTTCAGATACAACTATGTCAGACAGCCTACAGGAGAGCGATCATACAAACGGCAGTTGCACTCATATTGTTTTGTATCACATTTCTGACCGTTTATGGTTGCTCCGACAGGACTGTTATTATTGTTGAGGCAGTGCTGCCTTCTGGTTAAGGAAGAATGGTGTGAGATTGTGTATCCTCAAACAATAGAGTACTTCGGTAGTCAAAAGGATGACCATGATCACAGGTGTATTATGCAATACGATCAAAAAAGCGTGATATAACTTGAAATACATCTGCTGCGCGCAGCAGTGATCAGAAGCAGATAGCATTGTCTTAATCATCGTCTTGTCGAACCAGACAAGCCTCTAACTAACAAGTAGGCCAAACTGTTGGGTCATTGGTTTCATGCTGGGTCACCCGAGAAAGTTATCTATCTTGCTGCCTCGTCGATCAGACCTTTAAGTGAGAGACCCGGAGTAGGGTCCGTTCGGTCAACCCTCTTCCGTGTCATAAAAGACCGGGAACTTTCAGAAATGATTGTTGCGCTGACAAACCAGTCCATTCGGTTCCATTTTCGTCCTTCTCTCCCATTAATTACTGTTTCTTCAAGTCAAGGCAACTGGTAAACTCTGACACTTTTAACATCATCACTCTTCGACAAACAGAACAGCAAGCTAATTTGGCGAGCACCCTCTCGAGTTGTGTCTCCAAAACGCAATCATACGATCCTAGCATTATCTCTAACTTGAATTCATCCTTAGATAATGTAATGGATCGGTGGTTTTTTCTCAGCCTCTCTGGTGACTATGAAGCTGAATATCACGGTCAAGCTGGAGTGGGAATCGCACTGATCCCAAAGACAATGCAGAAACTGCTCGACTGTATTCTAATGAATAGCCGTTTGTGTTCCGTCGTTCGTAACACTTCAGTGAAAGTGTTTTTACGCAGACCAGAAGAACGTTTTTTATTCATCGTTGTTACATTTGTTCCAGCAGACAACAGCTCAGCTGTTATCAAAAACGTCTCCCGCGATATTCTCGTTGATCTTTTGAGACAGATTAAGCACGCGGAAATCGTTGTGTTTGCTTCCTCCAAACGAGAGGTGGCTAGGTGGTTTATTCAGTACCTGTGCGCGACAAACTGGTGCAGTGAAGTTGAGCGATCGTGACATACTACTCATACCGCCGCTATTCAGTAGTAGGACCGGAGCATATATTTTGACATCGTACAAGCCGCAGGAAAAATGCAGGAAGGAACATCAGAGTGCAGCATCGCTCATAGTGGTCCCTGCTACTTAATGGAACTGAGCGTTGATGTCTGCGACAACCGACAGGGTCTGGGTCCGAATCTCGCGTGCAAATGAGTGGTTTTGTTTCAGGTCTTGTTTAACCCTTGTGTCATCCGCGTTCTTGGATCACAACACTGGTAGTGACACTCAGCCGTTACAATTATGCGCTTCTCACGGACTCTGTATATCGAGTAACGCATTTCATGACAAATGACGGCAATGCGTCACCTGGAGACTATTCCGAGCAACTCAAAGTTGGATTTAACTATCGGTGATATCATTCCGCGAAATATTGCCGTTCACTTTGGAGCGACCAACTCAGGTCATGCTGTTGTTCGCACCTGCTTTATTTTGTCCTTAACTCAGAGATCATTCGTTTGCAAACATGAAGTACACAGTCGAAACTTAAACGATGAGGGTGCAAAAAAGCTTATCAAACTGCACTCATAGGTGAACTACCCGAGCCGCAACAATGGAGTGACTCAAACTCGCGCTGGGGAAAACCTGATGTGAAGAGGTCTGTTCCAAAAGTGTATCACAGATGCAACAGAAATTGATTCCTGCAGATTCAGCAGAAAGTATGAACAAACGTTCGCTAGTCCCTTTGATCCTGAGTATGACAAAGATTGCCGTGAATTAACACCCGAACTTGCGAACAGTCTACATAGGGACTGTAGAATCTATTGATAAATAAATTAAGAATAACACAACATTATGAGCAAGCTGTACTATTTTACGTTTCAGCCACCTCGAGTGGCTTTCCTCAAAAGTGTTGGGCAGTGTTGGACGATACTGTGAAGTCTACTTCTCTAAACAGGTCGAATAGATGGAGAACGCAATCTTACCATGGAATAATCGGATGTTTCCCCTGATTCATGATTTCGCTGACCGTCGACAAAGTGCTAGTAAGCTTGTATGTAAAAACAGACGTCTCTGTCGCGGTGAATTGACAAAAGGGCTGGGCACCTTGAAGAACAGTTCAACTGGCCCGAGCAGGCTCAATTACTTGTAAATGATAGAGGTTGTTTGGTTAGTTATGGTATATGTGTTTCTTCAAAAAGTGAAATGGCTTCAAGGCTTAAAATACTGTAATGCAAAAACGCTTTAGGGCTGCGTTCTTTAACCCCAGCTTTTTTTAAAAATAACGGTAACAGATTGATATCTGAACTGACCCCATTCCTTTGTTCCATATGGTGCACTGGAAAGGTGCCTCATGATTGGTGCTCGTCAGTAGTTATTCCCGTTCTCAAGAAAGTTGCCAGGACATCATGTGACAACTACAAATGCATTTGCCTTGTTTCTTTCACATCCGAACTGCTTACAGATCTCATGATGCAAAGGTTTCCGAAACACAGGTGACATCTTTGGACCTAAAGACTGCTTTTGATTTGAGTGCCGGACGCGCTGCGTAGGGCTGTCTACTTTGCTGAGGAGTCTCAATGAAGTATGCCAACTTGCTAAATTCGTTGTTTGCCCGATCTGAGTACAGAGTGCGCATTTGTGGGCAGTTGTCTTGTAAATTGTCCCCTTCGACTGGCGTTCGACGATGATGCCGAACCTCGCTCTTCCTTAATCCAATTTTGTGACAGACGATACTCTAGAAGCGGCACTCAGAATTTTCAAGGATCTCGAATTAAAACTTCTACTAGATGGTAAGCTGACCGATGTTGTATATGCGGATGACATTGTTTCATTCTTTTTTCTGTAGGAAACATGTAGATCATGATGAATAGGTTAAATGGTGGGACTAATCCGTATTACATGTATTTTGTACCGTCAAAATATAAGGCGTTACCCCAAGGTCAGATCAACATTGACCTTGACTTTGCTATTGCTAGCTGGTCGCTGAAGACTGTCAGTCGCCTCTCCAGTCAGTAACACTGCTGACTAGGTGTTCACGAGAATAGCGAAAGCACGTAGTGCCTTTGCCAACCTCCGTCATTTTTGGCATCCCAGTGGGTGTACGTTTACAGTATACAATGTTTGGGTACGCTCGGTTTTTTCATCAGGTACCTGACCCATTCCTGTGAAAGATCCACACAGACTTTTGGCATTTGATCACCATCGTCTTTGTCAGTTGACTTGTATCAAATGGGTTGGATACGTGAGTAACGCGACAGTACGTCGGCGCGTATCTACAAAATGTGGAAAGTCGCGACCGATAACCGAAATGCTGCGATTTCATAGTCTTCGCTGGTTAGGTGGTGCGGTCGTATGCAGACGGAGTGTCTGCCTCACGTGCACTGTTCAATGTGGTATTGCGGAAGAAACCACGAAGGGGACAAGCGGTGACCTGTTCACGGGTTCTGAAAGTTCCGACTGTCTCACTAAGTAAGATTAGAGGATGTCGTCTGCCTAGATATAGTGCAGTGGAGTTGAGCGATCGTAACATACTACTCATACAACTGCTATTCAGTAGTAGGATCGGAGCATATATTTTGACATCGTACAAGCCGCAGGAAAAATGCAGGAAGGAACATCAGAGTGCAGCATCGCTCATAGTGGTCCCTGCTACTTAAT
>JTDE01003057.1:11706-32765 GCA_014338405.1 Paragonimus skrjabini miyazakii | reverse complement strand
TTTGGCCATTAAACGTCATAATCCCCCCTGTGTGTTCAAAAACAATTTGTGTTGACACTGCGGCTACCCTGGTAGTCAGCATTCCCACAATTTTGATTTTCCATTTTTGGTGTCTGTTCGTTTAATCCCTTAAGCCATGACTTCCGCTCTGGGGAATTTTGGCTCGTTTAAAATTAGTTACATGTCCATGTGTGATCAGAATGTACGAAATGTTACTCCGGAGAACATCACATGAATTGCGTCTTCTCATTGTTTCATTCAAGTTCAGCAAGGGAACAAACTGTTTCAAATTTCTACAAAGAAGATTCCCGAAAGAAATCATATTTGTAAATAAGGTTCAGAATGTTAACCAGCCTGCGCCCAACTATGTGGGTGATTGAATTGTTCGTGCATAAACTTCAGTACAGAGATGGACTGTCATCGTATGTTTTTGATGTGCCCTCCATTCGGGAGGGTGTTTTCGTAACGATCAGACTTGTATGCTGACGTTGTATTTCACATGTAGGTGAGTACAATAACTTCATCTAGAGTTGCTTTGCAATATGTTTTTCTAACAATATGCCATTTTCAACAGGGTTTGCATTTTAAACTTTCGTCGATTCTCCGCACCGGTTGCGAATTCTTGAGTATGGTTGTCTCTGTTGTTGACTACAACATCAGAGCCTTCAACCAGTTTGAGAACTGTAAGCTGCCACAGTTCCGCTTGATTCTCTTATGGGCTGATGATTGTTTCTTTCTCAGACAGCATGGCCAAGCCATTGGTACGGATAAATATTGGTCACAAATGCCCACCAATCTCACATGGAACCAACCTGTCTCATCTGAAGACGTAATGTCCTTTAGCCGATCGCACATGTATTCAAACTGAACTTTTATATTAGTGTTGCTGACGTTCTTGAGTGGTATTTTGAACTTCAAACCAAGTGATGAGAAATTCAGCTGAATGTGAGTAAACTGAGTTGACAAAAGACAGTGCATGTTTGAGGCTACCACTAGGAAACACATACGTTAACTGGTTGTCAGGGGTAGCTCCGCCGAGAATGAACGGTTCTGGCCCTAGTCATGGGGACAATTAACATGGAATGTTTCAAAACGCGTTGTGGTTTACCAATAGAAGTTTGTTGAAGGTTCATTAAAACGACCTTGGGTTTCTGCAAACTTGCCTATTTCCTCACGAGTAACGTCAATTTCCAAAATCACGTTGAATTCAAAACATTGTTATTGGTTCTGATTGTGACAAGTTTCGAACCAAAATCCCCCCGCGATACTCAGACACCAACGTTTTGCATCCGATAAACTCAAGATTGTGCAGGACGAATTCTCACATATGGCGCGACATGACATTGTTCGTTCTTTTTAAAGGCCATGGTTTTCACCACTGCATACGGTTGAAAAGTAGAACACGCAAGACTGACAGTCCTGCGGTGGTTATGGGGATTGCTAACGATCGGATAATTTCACTAGTTCCGGCCGATACTTGCTTACTCACCTGTATGAAGTTATTGTTTACGAGAAAGCAAATTCACTCACAAATGTTTCCAGACACAGTTATCATGAGACCCTCATAGCTCTAGTGAACTGAACAGAAACACTTATCGTCCAAACCGTGGAGAGAACTGATGTGAGGGAATATATTATGCACTCTACTGAGGACCATCGTTACTTCAATCATTAAGCCACAACGTGTTAAATCCAAAAAACGTTCGAAGTTGCAGGAAAGCCTTTATCAAGCGACTTCCATCAGAAACGTTGCCATTTAGAGCTTTATAGTAAGCAGTCGTCAAACGACACAACACACAACTTATAACTTCTGGTTTTAAATCGTCTTGGCTCATCTGAAGAATCAC
Source organism: Paragonimus skrjabini miyazakii (assembly GCA_014338405.1). Taxonomy (NCBI): domain Eukaryota; kingdom Metazoa; phylum Platyhelminthes; class Trematoda; order Plagiorchiida; family Troglotrematidae; genus Paragonimus; species Paragonimus skrjabini miyazakii. The sequence continues at coordinate 30,918 of JTDE01003057.1, read as the reverse complement.
TTAATGGAACAGTCACCAATACTCACTTTCACACGTTCCAATTCATTTCAGTCCTCCTTAAGTTGCACAAAAAGCTGATGAACCTACTATGTGGAAATGACGTCCAAACATCTGCATTGGCCGACTATCGTCATCAATCTGGTTATATTTTGGTTAGGACTATTTTAGCCCTAATATTGAACCAGCTTGTTAGCCGCGATGGCGCGCGCCATTTACTCAACAAGACACAGAGGATGAAACATTATTCAATCTCTATCTCTCACCGTCGATTTACTCAAAACCTAAAGCACTCGACGAAACTTAGCATGACTCAGTTTGTTTACAGGAAATTATCGTCAGCTGTCTGAAATCTACCCAACCACATCAATGGCTTTTTTTCATGCAGTTGATCCAATTGTTCCCCTTTGTCTGGTTGCTGATGCCGTGGATGTAATGTTGAAGTATTTCATCCGTCACTCTCAAAAATCGATTACACTTGTCGTGAAGCTAGTTCACAGGTTCGTGCGGCCAAGGTTTTCCCAACCTTATTTTCACGCGGTTCGGAAGTCGTAGTGAGAAGACGGTGGATCTGCGAACGAACCTTAGTTAATGATTTACTCACCACGCAATAGTTAAAGGCGCTATTGAGTTGGACGTGAGAGAGCCCTAAGCATAACCCCATGGCAGTCACCAGAGAGGACGAATTTCGACGGAAATTCCAGTTGACCTTCAGAAATCAAACAAACGTCAGACTGGGTGAGCGGCGTTCCCAACGGTAATAGCTAGAAAATTATTATCTTAATGAATATGGCCTATAGTAGTGAAGATAATGCGGATTCGCTATACGGCCACGAGTAAAGTTGCGATACTCACGCCAACACACTAACTTTGATGTTAGTGGTTTGTGGTAAATTTGCCGTCACGAGGTAATGTGAGCAAGTGCAGTGATAGTGATTTGGCAAGTCTCACGTCGCAGGGAGTTTAGAATTTTGGGGACGTCGAAGATGATCTCATTGCACACTTATCTCCAGTGTCCACTAAACCATTCAAAAACAGTGCATGATCATTGTTCGAGAATCACTGGTCATCTAGAGCCTCTTCCAGCGCTTCCCATATTAGGGTGAGATATCTTCGTTTCAACCGACCATAAACTCATGACTAACACAGTAATCAACCACTAGTCAAGTTACTCGTCCAAAGGGATTCGTCACCTATATGACATTTTCCAATACACAGACGACATCAAGCGGGTCAGGAGAAAATCAATTACTGTTACTTGTTCGTTGTTCAAAGCGTAACTTAGTTCGATACAAGTCTTCGACTTGACTTCTTTTAAAGAGATGCCTTTGTTGCAAGTCAACGACGTTAGAGTAGAGAAGGTGAAAAGGCAGACCATCTTTAGTAGAAGAATGTCCCATCCGTTGTCATCTATTGAAAAAGTTCGTGTCGCGTTTTCATCGATACACCCTAGGTTTTCAATCTATCATCTATGAGACGTCACATGTACAACACTTTTCATTGACTGTACTATCTCCGGATGAAAACGGCCATCCTAGATGTTGCCGAACAGTTCTTCTGGCTACACACTGAAAAAGACATTCTTGAATAATAACGACCTCGTCTCGTCTGCCAAACTCTTCTTACTTGGATTTCCATGAAACCCGTTCATCTCACACACAGCTGCACAGTGCTAGATCGTATCCTTCGTCAAGCAGTCGTCGTTTTTACCTCGCACTGATCGACACACCCGCTGACTTGATGCATTATTTATCTTGAAGCTGACCGGTAAGTTAACGGATTTCTCGTTTCCAAACTCCGACTACCATAATCATGGACCGATATGCACTTTGCAGCGTTACTGTCAATTAAAACCATGGAAGTAGAATTATCCACAGTAGGTTAACTTTCGTGTGAACAAACACTTGGACGAAGGGGAACATCAGACTGGCGATGTTACATAGAAAAGTTTGACAAAACTCTTGTGTGCACAACAGTAAAAAATGTCCTTCAGGCATCCACACTAGAAACAGAACTCGCCAAAACAACAAGGGTTGGAAGGTAAATTCATTTCAAAGTTCACTTAATTGTTTTCAGTGCTGAAGACTATTTCAAAATTCCACGTACCTGCAGTAGCGATTGTAATAAATAATATTTTTCATAATCACAATCACTTGTAAATTTTTGGTGGTTTCGTTTTCTTTACCTACCTTTTTAATCAAGCTATCCATTTCCTAATACCCATCACGGGGCTAACAAAACAACTCTCTCCGTGCCTCGCTGACCTCACGTGGTTCAATATACACTCTACCTTCCAAGATCCATACCAATTCACGCAGGTCGACGAGCTGAGTTCTTGTTTTCTATTGTCGATCGGTTTCGATAATGGGTAGAGACAGAACTGGTTCCAACAATTTCTGGGCCGAAAATAAATATTGAACGCGTTGTTACACTTTGCTGTTTCCGATGAGTTCGTCCCGTATCACTATTTTGCTTTGTGTTTTCGAAACAATCGTTTTGTCTGCTCGTATATACGCCTGGTTACATTAATTTTTCATCAGAGGTTTGATCAATTTTACCGTAAGACTTTTATTTGTTATACCCATTTCTGATAATAAGTCTTAACCCTTCTGTTGCCCCCACGGTAGCCGTATCGCTAGCAGTCCCTCCGTCCTTAGAAATGAACCCCATTTAACGGCTTATATAACAAGGGGCGTAATTTTTCAATAACCTGGTTTTTTCTGACCGGGCCAAATTTAGCCAATTAGTGTTTCGTGTGCCGAAAGAGGTCACGATACAACTGCGAGGTGTGTTAGTTAACTGGCCCACTGAGAATTGCTATGAAACCCCGAAAGGAGCGGTAGTTGAACGAGTCATTCCATCGGAAAAGACCCGTTTGCAGCAGCTATTTAGTGAACTAAGGCTAGGCGGTAAGCACCCCAAGACCATACTGCGGGAAATGCAACAACTATTGGGCTCATCGCACGTAGACGAGTCCCTTCTTCGCGAACTGTGGATACAGAAACTATCAAAGGCAGCACAGGTATTTGTGTCTATCGCAAGATCACAACCTTTTGCAGCGTCAGCAGAGATAGTTGGTCAGATAGTAGAAAGTTTTCAACTATTTCTTAACCAGGTTAAGGTCCTGACTTCCGGTGAGAAGTATTCTGCCATATAATGTGGGCCACCCCTCTACGTCAGCAACAAACCTAGAAGCATTGCAGACCAAAGTTGCAGCTTTGCGCCGCGATTTCATCGGAATCCCTCTGGGTCGTCCCGCACGCCGTCGACCTACTGGACCGCACCGGCTTACAACGTCGCAGCAGAAAGACAGTTATTGTCAGCATCATCACCGTTTTGGCTCTCGACCTACCAGGTGCGTTATACCGTGCAGTTACCAGTATTTCTCAGGCAGGAAACCTCCACGCCGACCCATAATTGCGACTAACATTGTCGGCGTCGCAACTTGTCGCCTCATCTTTGTAAGTGATGTAGATACCGGAGACAGGTTCTTGGTTAATACCGGGACGGAGATTAGCGTGTTTTCGTCTGCAGAAGACGAGGTACCAAACCGATACAGCCCACAGCTCCGTGCTTCAAATAGTACACTTTCAACTACATATGAACAGCGTTGTTTGACTCCTAATTTAGGCCTCCGGCGGACATTTCGCGAAGGGGGTTTGTGGAGTTGAAAAGGATACAAATTCATAGTTTATAAATAAGAACTAGTCAGGTGACATCATACACTTCGGTGAATATAGTATTTTAGGAAAGACCAAAATACCACGTCCAGATTTTTGCAATTGAATCTGTTTTACGTTTTCGGATATGTCAGGTTATTTATCAGAAGCAGCTTAGTGTTTCTGTTTTGTTTAATTTTATATGTGCTATCGTGATACAGTATTTTAGCGCGTACGGGCACTAAATGAACGCCTTCTAAGGTATACACAACGAATACCAGATGCGAAAGGAAAATATCATTCATCGCGGTAGACCAAACGTACGTCCAAACGTGCCACAATTGCAGTAGATCTCAACCAGTCTTAAACGACAGCAACACGCAAAAGCACTTAGGGAAGTTAATGATCCGACCGTCGAGCGCGCGATTAAGCCGGAAGTGTGTATAGCACCATTGGGGCGCATAGGCCAACAAACCCACAAATAAACAAACTCGATCTCATACAGCAAACGGACGGGAGACAAACATCCTTAAGATCCCATGTGCAATGTGAAGTAAGATTTTGGGAAGAATTTTACAAATTGTACAACAGGCAGACCGGGGTTATCTCCAGGTCAACACAGCCTGGTAATTTGAAAACACCATCACTTTTGTAAGAAGCACGCTCAGCTCAGCGCAATCGATGCCCTTTTTCACGCAACACCTATAAAGAATACAGGTAGAACAATATAACTTTAAAAATTCAGCAGCAAGAAAAGGGAGGTTTGACGGAACGAAGTTGCAGTACGCTCTACTGAGAAATTAGTTTAGATATTGTCCAAGATTTGATCGAGAAGTATAATGTCGCATCCATTTACTACGTCCAAGGTTATATCTGAAATGATAATCAAGATCACTTCAGCAAGTGTACAGAAAATGACAAAAAGTAAACAACTAAAGGTTTTGTTATTATTTAGTGTTGTCTGACTGTTGACAAGAGGTGCGGAAATCAACTTCCGAACGTTGTGTGTTGGCTATTGGGCATAACTAGATGGAGTCGTGACCGGTCACTGCCAGTATTGATGATAAGCCATCAGACATAACGTTACTGCTGCCAGAAGCGTGGCGTACGTTTGACGAAAAATTGAGAACTAATATCCGTTTGTCGAAAGTCGCAGGGTGAATATCTGTCGGACCCGTCGCTGAGGGAGAAAACTAGCGTTTTGTGGTTGGTGAAAATCATAAGCTGGTTTCTTTCGAGGATATTTTGGAAGTAACGAAAGACCGAATAAACTGTTAACAACTCACTACCGAAACTAGTCTGCCTTGTTTCAGCCGGAAGTAGACGTTTAGAAAAAAGCGACCGGTGTCCAGCATCCATCGACGCATTGTTGCAGAGCAGCGCCGACTGCCGTATCTGACACATCAACACCTATACGCATCTTGGCGGTTGAGTTGAAGTAGTGTAACACGACGGCGGTGGTTAGTGCACCCTTAATACGCTCAAACGAGTCGATGACTGTCGCGAATAACCGGAGGTCAGCGTTGATATGGCCATGGAGAAAACTGGTTAAAGGTTGCATAGGCTTGCGCATTGTGGGATAAACCGTTAGTGGTAATGGACCATCCCGTTAGATCAGCGGATGACAGATAGAGCTGTAGGACGGCGGAAATCGCGGATTACTTATGCCCTTCTCGTCATCAGTCGAATACCGTGTGGATCAACGTTGTGTCCTAGGACCCTTACTGTGGATTGTCCAAAGACGCATTTATCTTCATTAATCGGCATGCTGAGAGTTGGTAATTTGTTGAAGAGCTGTCGCCGATAAACATGATGTTCTTCTTCGGGAGCGATTGCAACCAATGAGCCGTTGATTTAAGGGTGGATGAAATCCAGACCCAGGGTGACGTTGTCGATTAAAGGTTCAGTTGTTTGTGTGGCGTTTTGCAGACCAAACGACATACGTAGAAATTCAAATGGACTGAACGGTATAATGGCGATTGCCTTTGCGACATTTTTGTGGACAATCGAGATTTGGTGGTTGGCGCACACCAGGTCGACTTTCGAGAGCGCACAGGTACTAGGAAGGCTAGTCGTGATTTCTTGTATATGCAGGATCGGGTACTCGCTGGGTAAGGTGGCTTTCGTAAACGAATAATAATCTCCACACAGACGCTAATCTCCCGACGCATTGGGCACCCCGTGGAATGGCGAAGCCAAAGGAGTGACTGGACGGGCAAGTGATTCCAAGTCGTCCAGAAAGTGGAATTGTTAGCTATGAACAGCGTCTAGTTATGCAGCATGAATTCATATCAGTAGCTTATCCATCCAGTCGACTCAGACTGAGAACACTGCACACGAAGAACACTGTACTAAGTGTGCAGTGCACGCTTACATCGTTTGCTGCTCCATCCGATCGATTTTTACTCCGGCAACAAACACAGGCGAAAAGTGATGGTAAACTTGTGTTTGAAGCGTTTGAGTGACATGCAAGTTATCAACTTCAATTCCGGCGAATAATTTGTTGATTGAAATACCTTTCAACGTCGCGATAGGTAACCGGCTTTCCAAATATCAAGCGGTGACTTACTGAGTAGTATACCTAACAGTGATTGGCAGGTAGATTGGATTAATCCTTCTCCGTGTATTGTTTTTAAAGAACGCCACGCGACCTCACTGGAGTTAGAAACAATGCAGTGGAGTAAACGGAGTTAACTTCTGAAGGTTTTCAGTGGCACAGTGGAACATAATGTTCATTGTTACGCCATCCCATGTGCAACAAATATGGAAACAGCAATAGGACAATGCAATTTTCAATCCCTTCTATAAACAACGTTTCGTCTTCCAGTGCCTGTCTAGAATACTGCAAAACGGGGGAAAATGTGTAGTTTGCCGAGACAAAGAAGCTGAAAAAGTCGTCATAAGTGTTTCGTTTTCGAACATGTTAATATTCTTGTTGAAACACAATGCCAGCATCGTATGGTCGTAACTTTCCATTTCACCGGTATCTTTAAAACGCCTCAAAAATGGGCATTTTCTCGTCAGGCATCACGTATTCCGCCTCGAAAATGATGGAAAGTTTTTCATCATCAGCCTAGTACTTTTGGTACTTAATGGATGTGTTCTAACCTTCCAAACTATAGTGTGTACTTACAATTGATTAACTGTAGGTACTTCGACTGAAATTTCGGCTGTACTGTTTTGGAAATATTTAAAAACGAGGAGCTGTGCCAAAATTACCGTTGCAACCTAGGAGCCGCTCGTTTTTACCCTGGTTGTTCGTCGCACTTGCGGACTAAACTTGGACTACGATGAGACACCTGGGGACAGCGATCTCCAGAACTTGGCGCTCCAGCATTAGTGTTGTGAAAGTAGCAAGCACGAGCCAAAGGACAAATAATGCATGCGCGCGACTTACACAAGTGGCAACTAAAACTTTGCTAACACCAGGACAGCACACTCTGCTACACGTGCAACATTGCTAGTTCTGGTTGCGCGTCACATCGTTTTCCCTTTAGAACCATCCCCAAGTCTGAGGGAGTCACAATTGCCGATATTTCCATCCAGATAAGGATTCGCTGAGGCCCATCTTTGTGGCTGAAGATAGTCCACTATGCCGCTGGTTAATTTTTATAACGCCAACTTTTACTCCTGGTGCTCCCATTTCCATTAAATCGGAAAATGGCTGTAAACGCATTCGTTAAACATTAGAGGTGAATTATCGCCTGCAGTTGGCCATTTTTGCGAAAATGGTGGGAAAATTTTCACCACTCAACTAATAATTTGGGAACATTTTCCGACATGTTCCAATTTTCTCATCAAAACTGCTCTCGTAATTGTCAGTCTGTACGGAGTCTGCTTGAAATTCAAATTTTTGTATTTTCCAAATTATTTATAAAACAAACAAGGATTTGTACAAGAATTACGACTTTCTCTTTGAAATAACCATAAAATCCATTAGTTGCGGAAGCCACAATTGCCAATTTCATTATAGAATAATTGGTACACAGATTTCAGCTTTTGAACTCGGTAAATTAGACCCTCCTTCTCTGAGAACGTACACTGCTCTAGGCCAGGTTTATTCGTATGCTAACCCTTTTGTTCTTGAGTCTATCAACGTTAGACAGGAACACAAGAAGAAGAAAAAACGAAGGCAGTCGTATTCAAATTGCAGGGTCTATAAAGTCGTCGGTTATGAAATTATTAAGTCGACCGGATACGTTGACGTTGTGAGTTATCCATTTACACCAGTCGTGCGGGTACTTCACCGTGTTTCTCCTTTTCAGACTATCCGGACATGGTGCGTGGAGAGGCAACTCCCAGCTACCTATTGTATCACAAGAGTGTTTAGGATTGGGCAGCCCGCTGCGATAGAGAAGAAACGCACCGAAGACTAAATAACATAAAAACTAACAGCGCAGCGACCATTTTTCCGACTGACCCTCCCCTGAACTTTGACATCCCCTATCACATATCATTATTCTTAATATGTATCACCCTGTAACTGTGATCAGTCAGAAAGACATGATATCTGTATTATTTTCCTCTCTCTCTGGAATAACGAAGGCTTGTGTAATACATACTAGCCTTCTGGGGGACAGCTATGTAGCGACTATAATAAATGATATTTTTGATAGTCGCATTCACTTGTACATTTCTGATTATTTTGGCTTCTTGCCTACTTTTGTCTTAGTCAAGCTACCCCTTTTGTAACATCCGTCCCGAGGCTACAAACACAACTCGCTCCACGTCCCGCTTGCTTGATGTGCTTCCTCCGTACACTCTATTTTCCAGGGTCGGTACTACTACACAAGGGTCCACGCATTGAGTTCTTGCTTTTCATTTTCGATTGGTTTTCGATAGTGACTACAGACTGGGTAGTAATCTGTTGGACCAGTTCCAACAGAAGAAAGAATACATTTCTGATATGGCCTATTTTCCGTCCGGTTTCAAATACTTGGATGGAAATACGTTCAAATAAACAAAGTGAATAAGACTACTGTAGGTCCACGTTGCACACTGAGGTGATAGCTAAACTACCAAAACCATTCAGCTTTAAAACACCACCTGGTACCTGGGAACCCTATGCAACAACGCTAGATTTGTCGGCTGAAACTTCGACTGCCATATTTGACATCGAGATTATATAAGGCCTTGTATACTTACTATGCAAGAATTAAGTTTGTCAGGTGGAAGCGTTGAAAATTTCAGTAAGGTCGGTGAGTGTTGTATCGTCGCCTTGGTTAGGTGTTCGGTCACTTGATCCACAACCGAGAACTGAGAAAAGACGCGGCGAGATCAAATGAAGCTACAGATGCTCTAATTTTATAGGACGAAACGATTGCCTTAAATGGCCCACAGTCACAGAGCAAATCACATGAAACAGTCATATGTGACAGTCTGGGTGTCAAGGCAAATCACTTTACAAGGGGTATCAGTAGGCAACGCGAGTAAATACAGTGCAGACCGCACACAGGCGTTCAACCGCACACCTGCAATCTGACTGACTGAGTGGAACCAAACTGTTGCGACCTGGAGATTTCATTTGCCCGCCTGCGGTATGATGTGTGAAATAGTTCCAAAACTCATAGTTGCATATTGTACCTAGGCTATTAAGAAAGTTCGCATGATGCATGTTGTCCAATTGTTTGTCTGCATGCCATGTGACTACGGCGCGAACCCGAACGCACACGTGTGTCACACACTTCCGGTTTAATCGCTCGTCGACGGCCGGTCTCTAGCCCCTCTAGCTAACTTACGTATCGGCGCCATTTCCTAACGCTATAAGAGACACTGTGTATTTCGAGTACTAAATATTCGGTCTCTTCTCTGAACGGCCTTTTCTATTTCGCGTCAGGTTAATTCGTACTTGGGGAAAACGACTTGGTGCGCCGTGCACTAAAATACCACCATCCACGACCATACCACGCGAGCCGGGCCGACCGATCGATGTTGCGTAATGCGTCCTAGCTGTTTCGTTAGGAGAGGTACCTTCCAGCAGCGAGTAAAACGTTCTTCATATCTGACGACCTTACCTAGGTTATTTAGGCAGATAAATAGGGTGGCGATCCAATGACGTCATCTTGTATCAGGTCACTGATGACTGATCGCGGATGTGGGTCGTTAACTCCTAATCCTGACGTGTGTGTGCTACCATTGGGATGGGAAACAAATAAGTTGAACAATAGATGGGAAAATCATGTTAGTTCAGGCAAAAGATGTACGTGGAACAAAGAAATAAAGGCCTCTTCCTTGTCTAACCTTCAGCAATAGATGCGTCACCAAAATCGGATGATTTAATAATAATAATAATAATAATAATAATAATAATAATAATAATAATAATATGGCACGCCATGCAACAGTGTTTGTTATGAGGCGTATGCTGGGCATAAGTGATAAGATTTAGCACTATATGGAATTCAACCGTGGCATTTCATCTTCTTTTTAGGCAATCCGAAGCAAGTTGTAGTGTGGTTAGTGGAATTATAGTTGGTTTCGTTCATTGCGGGTAATTTTTATAGCTGGAATTTATTATGGAGTTTTTCCATTAGGGAGGAATGAAACTGGACACTAAAGATAGTCGTTATAGTTTGAGCAAAGAGAAAATGAACATCTATTGATGGTTTGGGGACGACCGGGTAGATACCACCAGGGTCAGGATGATGAGAGGATTAGATAATAGCTAATGGTGGGTGTACGTCCACAGTATCATTTGTTTCCACGTGAGGCGTTGGAGGCGGCTAGTTTTTCTGTTAAAAACGGCAGCAAATTGTGAATTATATTCTTCTGGTGTTCCTGCGTCTGATCGACAGGATTAGCTCTATGCTCTTTCGTTTGCTGTTGATTACACGTCTATTCTCGATCACGTAACGCATTTTAGTTCTGCATCCTATGGTGATAAACATATGCATGTACATAATGAGTGAGAAATCGTGCGTTTTTCCGAATTGCGACTTAGGACCTTTGTGCCTACGTTGTTGCTTTAGACTGGGAATTCCAAATATGTCACGCGTATCGTAGTGTCTTGGGTTTTAGGGGCTTATATGTCGAGGTAGCACCTGAAATGTTTATTGAATGCTTCGGTTGCCCTACTAAAGTCATGGGGCTGAAAAAATGTATTAAGCTTTAAGTACCTTAACAGAGTGGTGAACGTATTTCGTCGAAAGCAACACGACCAAAAATTGTTTTTAACGAAATCTTTAATTCATCTGCGTAGGTTATTTTACCGCTGTAAAAAAAAAACATTTGGATGTCTCGTTATTAATCTCACTGTCACCGCGTGTTTCTTACTTTTGGTTGGCCATTTCACGCCCTTACCCCCTGATTGGTCTGCATTCATGTAAATACGGCTGTATCCTGAAGGTCAGTGCAATTTACCTTGTCCTCCGTCAACGCCGCATATTGCTCTGAGAGGGGACCTTGAAATGTCCGATTGCTGGCACCGAATAAGGGTATGTTCCGTTACGATTGCCCGAACAGATCCACGTTTAACGATCTATTTATGCCCAATCTGAAACCCGAACAAAGCCGGGTGGGTCGGTCTGTATGAGTCCTTAGAAAGCAAAAACGTGAAAGGAAAATTTCGATTTTTTGAGATACTCAAAAAGACCTAGAAAGAAAATGCCCCTCTTACCTCAGGTAATAATCCAATAGGTGTCCGAAAGAACAATCAAGAAACAACCGAATGACGGGCCTGTGCAGTTACTTTCTAGAATGATCAAAATTGATCAAAATTTAAGTTCACTAAAACGAATGAATCCAGATAACGGGAGGCAGATTACACTCTCCGCGTTCGCGAAAGTTTACTAAATATATCAGTATAGTCATAGGTCAGATGAAGCTGGAAGAGAGATGTCGAACATTTCTGATGTTCAGTCCAGACTGTTTGCTATAAAAACTAACGCGTGTACGGAGGAACGAGATGGTCTTCTGAAGACAAACTCAATATTCTCTGACAGCTTATCAGCAGACCGAATAAATCAAACGAATTACAAGAAACAGTTTGCCTGTTTGAATGGTTTCCTTAACTGCTTTATGGTGTCTGCTGTTCTGTACCCCATTTTGATAATCTTGCTCAATTGCTTCATCGAATCGCATTGTACATACTTGTTCGATTTGGTAAATGGCAAAAGCAACACATTTTTGGATGACCACAAACACACACACGCCAGTGATTATTTCTTCGCCAAAACGCGGATAGTCCTTCGGCAAACATTAATACCCCGGAAAAACAGTACAAATGTTTCATTCTTTTGTGTGCCAGACATCAATCGACAGGGAGGCGTCGGCTCATATACCCATTCTTCCTGTAAGTACAATATGGTCAGCAATTTTTTGCGTCCTTTGGCGTAGACCATTTTGGTGTTGTTTGCTCATTGCAGACAGAGGCACACACTCTCAATGCAACCGCTTCTGTGGTTTGACAGGCATACCTGGTTGTGGGTAATCGAAACTACCGCATGTTACTTATCTTTCAAACGGCTTGATGAACACTATCATCAACAGCCGAGGGTAGAATTAATAAATAAAGCCTCTAAACCCAAATGGAGAGAGTGTCTTTCGCCTACTCTGTTATGCACCAGCGCGTGCTGTAAGAACGAATGAATCTTCCGCTTATGAAACGCATGATAGTTCCGTTCCACAAAATCGCTCTCTGGAAGTGACTAAGATGGCCTCTCGGGCTATTGCGATAAGCCCGATTGATACTTTGAACTATGAACCTTTCTGCTGGTTATGACGAGCAACGGATTAGATCAGAGGTGGGTAAGACATGGTCGATGTGTCCAGGCAGCGGTATGATGATCACTCTGTCTACTGGCTGGCCCCTATTAGTGACAATCAGGTCCAGCAGAAAGGAAAACTGAGAAGAACGATGCTGCGTCTGGGCAATGATATGCCAGCTACGACTCCCGTTACGCCAACATCGATAAGGAAGTCAAGCAACTACTTTTATAGTCCAGCTGGAACACTGATGATCGGTTTATGTTGAAGATATCAGGGTCGCTCACATTAATAAAAGGCCAATACAGTAGTCCCGTTAAATATTCTATGGTTACCAGAACAGTCTTATCAACAGCGTTGCATGGAGAATAAGAAGGATAAATAACGTCTGCTGGGAGTGTTTTGACCACTCAGTGTCAGTCGAAGTCACATAGTGTCACATTTGTCAGGGGATGAAAAATGCTCAATGGATGTTGGTGTCTAGAGACTATAGATGAGGGAGATAACGGAATCCCCCATTCCCTCTGAAGCAGCGTTAGCTCGGTAGACTGAAAATTTGACAAAACTTACTTCATTGCCACTGTAGTCACATACAGACCAGGTCTCTGTAAAAGCGAAGATGTGGAGTCCAGTATCACGAACCACCCGTTTACTTTTCGGTGGTTATTTGGATGGACTCAAATTGTTTGTACACGTGCACCTGAAAGCTGCTTTCTCGTTTGCTTTTGCGAGAACAGAAGATGGATAGTGTGTAGAAAGGCCTGAGAGATGAGACCTAAGGTTTGGGAGGGGACTGTTAGCAACGCTGTGGTTGGATTGCGTTTGCTTTGCCAGATTGCTCTAAAGGTTGTCTTCTGCGGTTGCGGTTGCGACATCATTGCTTCGGTGTACGACGGTGACTGCCGACGGCATTTCTGGAGCTGCAGCTATTCTTCCTCTTTAAAATCCCTCAGTTAGGGGGCGTATTTGTAAGTGTTCGCCTACGGAAAATTTGGCCGTTTCATCTTTTAGATAGGAAGACTTCAGAAACGGTGGTGGGTGGTGCGGTGAAATCAGTAATGAGATGTCCAATGTGGTGGTAAACCTTTTAATTCTCGCAAGTTCATCCGACGGGCTTTCTTGGTTGTGAATTTGGGGGGGGGGCGAAGAATCTCGTGCACGGCCAATAGGTAGACTCCGTGGCAGGTAACACACAAAAGGGATTTCGGGCGACCCATGTGTCATCACTACTTACGCTTTGGCTTGGCGGGTGAGTCACCGGGGTGACACCTTCCGTTACAGGCACGGGCATCTGAGTGAACGTTGCGGAGATAGAATACTCAACCTTTGTTTGCACTTCGTTTGTTATCCACTGGTCACGCCCGCCTTCCTTCCGCAACGAGCAGTCAAGAATGATACCTTTCAGGTTAGTTTTGACGGACTCCAGAACCAATGTTTCTTTGCGCTCTGTCTTAGGTCTGAGCCTATCTAGTAGGGTTACCAGGAGGTCAAATGGATTTTTGGTGCGGGAAGCTGTTGCCTACCAGCGTAAGAAACTGGTCTACCAGGCTGCTAGCCATCATGTGATGATTGTAAATCATAACGGAACTTTATATGCTGTTGTTGTTTTACTACATGAATAATTACATTGTACATGGACTGAGGACAATACAATTTCGTGGGCTGACGTGCTGCGTTGTTACTACTGCGTAGAAGCTAGCTCTGCGTTTGAGCTAAGTACAATTCCTATTACTATTACGTATTTCAAACTATCGCACATCACATTTTGTGAACTGAACTGTTGCGCAGTCTGTTCGCGAGCAAGAGGTTAATGACAACTAAGTAAAAGAAGGATATCAACACTGACACATAATTTCATCTGTTGGTGTTATGGGGAACCAACTCCATAAAACAATTCTCCCTCTGAGAAATCTTTTTAGATCCACCGCAGCCCCTTCTGTATGTGTGATTGAGTGTGATGCTTCCAGAAATACAGAAATGAAGTAGTTGAATTAGCTCAACCCCAGAGCTAGCCTCGACGCAATAGTAATAACGACCGAACTAGGCAAAGCAAGTAATTTATCCTTCGAGCGCAATTGTACAACTTGTAGTCAACAATGTAATAAAACAACAGTGCTGAGAAATCCGTTCAGTGACAATCACCACATTGAGGAAGATAATAATTTCTTTATAGTTACAACATCAAGGAAGGCGGGGGTTTTGTGGTCGTTTAAGGACTAGTTCTAATTCCATTCACTATTGAGTCCGTAAGAATAGTAACGATTCATTCCTCTGCGCCAAACCGGATGGCTCAATCTTAGTCCTCCGTTCACCCCGCTTCTGGTCGGAAGATCACGCAATAACCGTCCCACATACATATCCCTAGCTTATTCTCGTGGTCACAGATATACGTGAAGCGCTCTGCAGGTCAGCGCGTGCTTCGACATTTCCGGTCAACTCTGCATGCACGTGCTCCGTTAGACGCTTTTCCTTTTCATTTGCCCGATTGACAGTCAGCCCTTTTCCATCAACGCTGGGAGTGCCAAAGCTACATGCACGAACACATGCAGGCATCGAGTGAGCCAACTCCACGCGCGTTTACTTATAAGCATGTGACGCATACACATGAAGGCGACGAAACTTGCAGGTACGCAACGCAACTTCTGACGCTACATCTCGAACAGTGAGCAAGTCGGCAACGCGCAAAGCCAACTAACATGAGGACGTGGGCTACAAAACAACCGTACAAGTCCACATCGCATTCACGCAGTCCTGCCTCTGCAACCCTGGTGACACACAGCGCACACGTGGATATTGCTACTCCACACTTTGTCAGTCTACTGACTTTTCTATTCTTAATAATTTCCTTGTTTATGCTTATTGGTATTGTGTGCCTTACTACTCAACAGTGTACTCGTCTTTCGCTATCAGTGGTTAGTGTCAGACCGTGGCAGTTTGTCACCTCGATACTTAACAGAATTATCTTATTAGACTTTCTACGGAAGAAGCAAAAGAAAACGAAAAGTTAAGTGAGGTTTCGCATTTGCAATTGTGGAAAGTTACGATTCCAACCCCCTAATGCAACGCGCCTGTGGCCAGTAAATGACATACTGGCACTGCGAACACAAAACGGAATATTTGGAGGTGGGTACTGTGTGTACTGTTCTTCAGTGAGCCCGGTTCACCTGAAGTAACATTTCCGTACCATTTCTGGCATGCCTGGCCCTGCAAACAATTTTACACGGATATTTCGCATCTGCAAAAAAGATAAACGCTCGCTGCTTCCACGAATGTCTGCTGCGCTCCAAGGCTGCTGGATATGATGTAAATCTGCCAAAAAGCGTGATCTGTCCGTTCTGTGTCACGAAACGAAGGAAAACATTTAGCCAGAAATCGCCAATATGAAGCGTAATTTTTGAAGCAATGCGATTCATAAGTATTCCCATTTTGATGGCCGTTACAAATCCGTCGGAAAGCTTGCCGAACTAGAGCCCACGTTATCTTACGTAAAAGCACTTTTATCGAACCGTTCGCTAAAGATTCAAGTTCACAACGAGTTACTCATAATCGGATGATCCAAAAATGTTTTTCTCACTGTCCAACGGCAGAGACGATAATCTATCTTCGAAACGGTGAATGAGAAGGCGCTCGTGAAAACTGGATTTAATACGGTACTAGTTGAATCAATGTATATGCTAATTAAATATCTCACCTCGAATGTGGGAAATCCTCAGAAACTGAATAAATAATATGCCTGTACAACAAATTTGACAACTGGGCACCGCTCAGTAATGGAGGACGACAAAACGGAATTCAGTTCACTCAAACAAATGGTCATTGGTTGGGTCGGAGCAAAATGGTTGTTCACGCATCGAGAAACGGTAAGAATTATAAGCTACTCAAGAAAGAATACGGAAGAAGAATGTCTTATTTTGACATTTAGAAATATACAGGGCTTAGACTGAATAAGAGTGAGGGAAATGACTTAAGTAGCTGGTGTGAGAATAAAAATGGTTAATACTGTTTATTATCAGGGAATATAATAAAGCGGGGCCACCGCTCAACATTAATCGAACAAAGCACAGCAAACTCAAAATGATGCGACAGACTTTAGCAAAATCCACAACCCCACTATTCACCTGCCTTCCAAGTTAGCTAAACCGGTTGTTAAGTTTGGTTGGTGCTAGTCAGTTCATGAATTGGGCTACTACTGAGTAATTCGGTGAAGTTCAATGTGGTATCCTCTACGTTATGTTTAGTGGAACATTGCGGCAGTTCTTGCAAGAAGGCAAGTGCGTCTCAGTGTTTAGTATGTGTGCAGTGGCTTTGTTCTGTGTGCGATAGTCATGTTGTTCCAATTATATAGAGTACTAAATCATGTCCATTGCAAGAATTGCAATCCTAGGTTGTTAGGCTTTTTCAAGAAAATCGAAAAGGATGGGCTTCAACGAAGCTGGCTGATGATGGACCAGCCGGTTACCTAAACAAGGACTTACTGAAACCCGTTGGGGACTCGGTTCAACTACCCGTCTTCGCACCCATCAGAACCACGTTTGGTAACTGGGTGGCACCCTTGCTAACAAAAAGATACCATGAACAGATGTAAGCACTAGAACAGTTAGAAGGGAGAGTGAAGTGCAGCGTGACCTGCTAACTGAGGAGCTCTTACAAACCTATATAACCCTGTTAAAATCTACCGGTGAAACTAATTGAAAACTATCTACCAGGGACTAATCGACCTGGGGAAATTTCTAAGAAACCGCCGCAACTGCACGTGAAATCAGCATCGCCATTTCAGGCAAGTCGATGATCATCATCTTTCAAATTCCGAGAGCCGATTTGACCTCATTAGCAGAAGTGGGAAGCATAGTGCGCAACAGTTCAGAATACTATACGAAAAACTGTCCATTTCAAGTCCGAGGCCAACTGAAAGTAAAAGGCTTGTTTTGAGCCTCGGTGCTTGTCTTGAAGTGCATCCTCGTCCAGTTCAGAGTCCGACACACAGAAACTACCGGCCTCAGTTGCAGCCCTTCAAGAATTTACTACTTTCAAATTTCGGCAGGGTGTCCAAAACTCAGTCAGCTCAATTGCCATATTATCCTCCGTCACTACTGTACATCGGAGCTTGTAGTTCAGAACTACACGGAGTGTTCGATGATCTTGGAATGAACTAACTTGGTAACTGTACTCACGCTTTGCTCTATTGGCAGCTTATACTCCCAATGATAAATTTCTACGGCGTTGTAGTCAGTGATGTATGCCGTTCATCGCGTTCATTCCGTCTAAATCACCTGCCCAAATTTAAGCCTCTGAAGGTCACCGCACTGTCCTAAAGCCTGGTTGACGGGGTTTTGAGGAAGTGGAGGATGAGGACATTGCCAACTGATCTACACTCACACCGATATCGATAACAAACTGGGAGGCAGTTACAGCGTCAGCATAGGTCTATCTCGGAATAAGAGTCACTATGGACACCTATCGACATTGCACCGGTCACTGTAGTGATAACCAACCGGGGGACGTTGCTAAAACCTCTATGTGCATCAGCTACACCGGAGCTGGTAGCAGGATAAATCTGATAAGCATCGTACATCCCCCTTAATAAGATCCACCTGAGACAATAAGGAATGCAACACTGCATTCAACCAGCGGACAGAGGCACCGACAAAGTTGAAGGGCATCTCCAGCACTATCCCAATCCTGCCATCTGGCGACTCCATGGTGTTCGATTGTGGGATTGTTTAGTTACAAAGCCTGCGAGGCACTGTCCGAAGCGCGGCAATTTTTTGGAATTCGTGAGCCTATGGTGATTAAAATAACCGAAACCTGGGTGAACGAAGCCATCGGTGACAGCTGAATTTAGATCCCAGCGATGCGAGCTCTGCGAACAGACCGCAAAAGAAACACTGATGAGAGTACTGTCCTCTATGTCAGTCGGAAGTTGTCACAGAAACGAACTTGTCTAGTGGTCGTCAGCTGCTATTAACCAACTGTTCTAGTGCCATAGATACATGTGTCTTAAATGCCCTCAACCACGTAGGTAGAGTGGTGTTTCCCCGTGTGTCATTGATGACTGACTTCAATCTCTCAGATTTCTCACCTGCCACCACGAACCGCAATGTGGTGCATGAAACTACATATGTCTTGTTCTATGATGTAGCCCCCCTAACTTGGCTAATGAGAACACGAAATTCAGCCTTCCCGATGTCCGTACAGTTTCAAACCTTCCCAGTCAAACTGGATTCTGACGAACGAATCCTTTGGTGTTGAACAAAGTAATGCGCGAAAGTGTACCTCGCCCTCAACGGAAGCAAAATTAACCAGAACCACGTGTGTGCAACAAGACGGTCAGAACCTTTAAGAGAGGAAGAACGGCGTGGAAGCGATACCAATGTGCACAAGATCTCCATTACATAGTGTAGTTGCGCATTCGAAAAACGGAAGACGAAAAACGCCAGCCTATTACTCAATAAAGTAGTGATCCGCCACTAAATGTTGCACTACATGTAACATCCGTTTGGACTTTCTGTTCACCCGCCGCCCAGAATGAGAGAGAGATAATGACATAATTATGTCCACATGGAGGTGCTGCGTGTAATCGACAGAACGTAAATATCCCTGTAATCCGTCAGTTAAAAAGTTTTTGCCACCAATGTAATTTTGTGAAATTTTGCGGTTTATTAAATTCTAAAATTCCGTAGCTACGGCATCATTTTGTTTTAATCCTCCGAAGAAGTAAGCTAAGAATGTGCGGTAGTTCAGTGGCATGAGGATTGATGAAAATGGTAACCAAAGGTTTCATACAATGTTATTTCGGAAAATTGATGGTGGAATATAATGGAAAAAATATCTCATACATATGGAAGCATATGGT
>JTDE01003056.1:47891-64815 GCA_014338405.1 Paragonimus skrjabini miyazakii | reverse complement strand
GACTTGACGGGCAGTACAACCACGGATCAGGGAAAAAAGCTTTCTGCTTTTCCCAGATAGGAAGGCTTTTTCCATCTCTTTTGATTGTTCGACCAAGTATTGCTCACGGTCTTTGGGCAAGCTTTTAGTCAGCTTACGCAAGTTGACTAAAAGCTTGCGCAAAGACCGTGAGCAATACTTAGTCGATAAAAAAAGCATGTTAAACCCTGCTGGTCCTGGAAGATCAGAAGATAGTGAGTGAAGTTCGTTATTATAAACTATCTGTATATTTGGAATAGGCTTCCATACATATTCACAATCAATAGCAACGGTCACGTTTATAAAACGACCCAGATAAATTACGTTATCGGATACAACGGCTATGTTCAGGCTTTGTCTATCCACTGCTACACTCTGAATATGGTTAAAAAAGTATCTAAAATTTAGCTGTGAATTATTTTACTCATTTAACTTCCTTCAAACAGAAGATACATCTGAACAAGTATTTTGACTGTGGACGACATTTCCACAGCTGATACCGGAATACATTTGCTGTAAGAGATAAGTTCGCTCACCAGCCATTGGATGTTGGCAAACCATAGCATAACGTCAAGATTGATGAAGTGTATAAAGCTGGTTTTGCACACTTTGCATCACGCCTGGAACATTGATTTTAAAAACTTAGGTAGTTTTCCAAAGTAGATTCTCTTGTGCTTTGTTTGAAGTGTGTCAACGGAGTGAGTTGACAGCCGCTCGGCGTGGATAACGCAACTTTACCTTCTTACTGGCCGTTAGGCTACCGATGAGCAACTGCCTAGTTGATCCAAACTGCAAGATGGGTGAACGTAATTAGAAGAAATGTCTACAAGCGGAAAGTTAGAACCTGAAAAAGAAAATCATAGAACGTTCACCCCAACAGTTATAAGAATATCACAAGATACTTTCGGGCGTTAAAAAGCCTGAACTATAAAAAGCCACTGCTAGTAAATTGGCTGGAGATACATATAACGATAATTGAAAACCGATAGTAACTAACACACTGTTTAAATCAGTACGCTATAAAATGTTTCTCTGACTAACGAACACCAGATGGTGAAGGTATTCAAAGTATATTTTGAATTACTGATAAGTAGTTTGGAAGATTTGATAATTTAGAAGACCCGCTTGAGAAAAATCTGTGTCCGAACCAGCGAGAGAAACATGCCCAAACGCTCTACCAGCTGAGCTACGAAGCCACGCAAGAAGCTCAGAAATTCCATATGTGAACCTAATTACCCACCCAACCAACTGAGTCATATGGAATTCACCAAATAATCCAGCCAATCGACTGACCAAGTAGGTTTTCTCGGTCAGTTCACGCCGGAATCCACCAACATTACCGATTCTTATTATAATTTCATCTAACTTTTACGCTACTGAATGTCAACAACTGGGGAGCGAACGGGGACCACCGTCGGGAGCTCTAGATAAGCTTAAGTAAATGGCATCAACTCTCCGCTCGAGTCGGGCGGCTTGTGTCCAATCATCCATAACATGCATGAGGTTAGTGACGTGGCTGGCAGCACCCAAACCCGTGTTGTGAATGATGCAGGGGCAGGGCATGTGAGCTTCCAAAACAATATGAAACACATCGTTTAAGAGGTTCACCAACACTTTCAATACAACGGGTAAAAGAAAGACCGGACGGTAGTTAGATGGATTGAACGGCCTCCGCTTTCATACAGTGGAGAGTGTAAAGGAAGTGGATTGGACAAACGCAGCGATACGAAGTCAACCGGTGATTTGCAGAAGGTTACGGCCGATCACTATCGACAATGTGAACAGATTGGCATGCTAACGTGGTGACCAATCACGATAGCACGTTGCCTTAGCATCGAATTTTGCTATAACGAGCACCGAAGTGAAACAACTTGTTTAAGTATCACGCTTTAAAGCAAACATGCTACAAGCGAAGCCGAGCCGATCAGTATGAAAGCCAAGGTGTTGGCACCTATTGTAATTCTTCATTTTATTGATGCATAGAACCTCAATAAACTGATATTTGTTTTGTGCCGCGAGTGCTCTCTTCGATTCGGAAGGTAGCGACTTTACAACAGAAGGTTGGGGGAGCAGTGATAATCTTTGTATCCAGGACAGCCATTTGCAGACCACAACGCGCTATGACTTTGGGTCTACCAACCGTAACGTTACGACCATAACAAACCATGAGTGTTCTGCTTCTGTTCGTCCACAAACTGCCGACTACGAGAACCCCCACGATTCACAACTGAAAAACAAAATTTTATTGATGTAACACTGATTCACGGCAGCTAACCAGGTGCTTTATATATTGCTATGAAAACATTTGTGGCTCAGAATGAACTGTAGCTACATCCACAACTCCCGTCCTTCTGAGTCGAGGCTAACATTGGGCTCGAGCTAGTTCATTACGCGCTGTTAGTCGCAAGAATTCGACCATCATAGAAGCCTCCAATTAGAAGATAGAATAGTAGGCAGATAATACACGTCCTATAGAGAACAAGTGTGTTCTTATCAGCTCCTGGAGATTTGCAAACGTTTCGCACCCTCAGTTTATCAATACTGAAAGGAAGGGAGACAGAGATATGCGAACCAGGGACAACGTGAAAACGGGACTAACGAAACAACTCCCGACTTAGGAGTAAATATCGTGGAGTATATGAGATTGCCAGTCCCAGGCTTTAGATGGTACGCTCAAAGTTTCCCCGATCTTACGCTAACGGTAAGTTTGTAATAAAGCCTTATTTAATGATTTACCCACCGTACAACGAGCAGACTTCAATGTAAACAAAGGCGCTAGGGAGGTGGATGTGAGAGAACCCATAGCACAACCGCACTCCAGCCGCCAAAGAGGAGTGTCAACGAAAACTCCAGTATTAAAACAGGCGTCGAATTGGTTTGGCGGCGTCCATAACAACAATGACTAAAACTTGTTATTTTACGTAATTTAGATCACAATACTGAAGTTTACGCGGATTCATTATACAGCCACCAGTAAAATTGTGGTAGCCCCTTCAGCACCCCAACTTTAACGTTAGCGGTTTGCAATAAGTTTACATTCAATAGGTAATATCAACAAGTACGGTACTATTAGTAAAGCAACTCTCACATCGAAGGGAGTTTAGGATTTTGGGGACTTCGAAGGTAATCTCAATGAGGGTGACATAAGCTGAAAGCTCCTGCTGAGCCGTAGTTACTCGTCAGCTACTGTGCTTTTGGGTTTCAACACCAGCGAGAACTTCAACGAGGAGGAATGTAAAGCCTTAAAAGAAATTGAGTTTATTGATAAGGCGGGACTGATAAGCTCACTTGTCACTTATAACACGGGTATTACGAAAATCACAGATAACAGAACGGCATATTCATCGAATCCTAGCGGAGTCAGTTTTAACGTAAGAGGGCGGTAATGGTTAATTGATAAAGTTTAAGTCGTCGAATTTTCAGCAACTAGGGCAGCGCATCTGTTGTGTACAGCTGATCTCCTGAATCAAGCTGGCGAACGTTGAAAGTTTACACGAATCAGTCCTCGGGAAAAGGAAGATTGACACCTAAGGCAGAGAAGTTGAAACCACCTAAAGTAAGAATATTGGCAAGTGGTTCTACGCCGTGCGACACAGCTGACAAGAAAACAACGATCCAAAATGAACAAAGAAATAGAGTAACAAATGATTTGTTGCATTTGTCATCAGAGTTTTTGGAACTGTTATGTCTGATTGGTACCACTTGTGGTAAGGAAATTTCGGTATCATTGATTTGCAGACAGCCAAGTCTCCGTAACCGCCATTAGCATGAGTGAAGTGAAGCTTATCGGGCTCAGTCCGAAGGCTTCTAGCAATTGTGTAAATCTTGCTCAGGAAGAGTTTATTGAATTTTTGACACCGGGACCAGAGAGAGGATGATAAATTGTGGGTTTTCCAAAGGACTTAGTGTTTAAACATGCCATCTGGTAGTGGCATCACAGCAGACTGAATAGATATGGTGGAGATGAGTTGTTGAGATTGTGCAAGGGCGTATCGAAGTTTGTGGTACAGGTCGGCTTGTGAACAATCAGCATGCACCCTGATATACGCAGGACTCAAAATTTGCTTTCGGGAGAATACCGCCAGCAACAGCTGTGTTGATGTGGCTTGTGATCCTATCCGGCAATCTCCGGAATGCCGTGGAATGTTGATTTACAAGCTTATACTTCAGCCCTTCACTCCCAAAAGAGTTGGGAAAAATTCTGAGGGGACCGGTTATGATGTACAATAAAGAGGATGCTAAGATTATGTTCCCAGTTCCCTTGCGAGTTGAACCCTGGACAGGCGTAGTGAAAAACATCAGTTAGTCTTTTGGACCAGCATGACAATTCCAGTAAATGCAACCTCAAGTGGAATAGGAAGCTCGCGCCAGGCAGTTTGTCCCTTGTTTTCTGTCAGTTAAAGAAACGGTCCTGTCGTCGGGAGGATTTAATATAAAAATTGAGTATCGTAAACAGAAAGCCCTGAGTGTTGTACCATCGTGCACGCTGAAACACGGGGCAGTAGGCTTGCCTAAGCAAATCTGAAAAAGGTGTATTGACGTTCATCTTAGAAACCTCTCTTGCTGCAGCGGCGATCCTGTTCAAATGGCTTAAACAAATCCGCCTAGTATGTTGCTTTAAGTACCCTAGGTAAAGATGGTGCAGCAATTGAGGGCGGTAGGCTAAGCGATAAGTTCCCCTGCTTAAACCCATAACATGTTGGGTCAGTAATCACACTTGAAATAGCATGGGGCGCTTCAGTTGAGTTGGCGAAGTATGGAGCTACCGTGGAGGCAGATACAGAACACACAGGAATGTTTTATCAGAAAGTACCAAGGTGCGTGAAGGAAGTGGAGTAATAGACAGAAAAGACAGTCTATCGATTTCGGAGCATCGTCTAAGTGCGACCCGACCCACTTATGAGTTTTGATGACAGATTTAATTTTCATGCATAACTCGCACCTATCCTATACAATTTCAGAAGCCCGGTGAGAATTACCGAAAAAAGTTGTGACATATGGATTCTGTGAGAATATGGTAATAGTTGAAAAGCACTTCCGGTTTGTTCCATTCTCAAACGTGTTTCCGATTCGTCCTAGCAGAGATTGCGGAGGACCAGCTCAGAGGAAGGACGTTATATCATTTCCAAAACGTCTCCTGGCGCTGAGACGACTCTTTTTGAGAAGGTCCGGCAAACCGGGTAGTACTCGCAAGCACATTATACCTTTTGCGCGGAAAATATAAACTGTGGTTAACATTTTCGTGCTATCACTAAAGCTCTGTGCGTCAAGAAGCATATCCGCTCGCTTTGCAGCCTGACGCAACTTCTCCGTAGCCTCTCCTATCGGAACTGGCTGTCAGTCTCGTCGAGGACTTTGTTAAACTCAAATTTAGTACGTGTACTTAACATTAATCTCCGCATTTGAGAAGACTTTCCAGTCAGCCAGTTGTGAAAAGCAGCACCAGACTCGAAGTTTGCTCTTGTTGGAGTTCATGTGTAAAGCACAGCCTTACCACGGTCGGCCTTCAACTTTCATTAGGCCATCGTCGTGACCTCCGCATCAATGACCCCGTATTCAGCACTATCAACTTATCACGTCTGTACGTTTAAGTTTACCATCTTATACTTTGGGATTCCCTGTCTTTGACATTCGCAAGGGTGACAGTTGTAAACACCTGTTAGTGGTGTTCGGTTTTAGCTTTAAGTGATTTAGATTTGAACCACTTGAAGAGTGAGGCAGTTTACTGAAAACAATGGAATAACTTATTTAAAATCCATCATACTTCAAGCGAAGGAAAAGCGACATCGCAGATGTGGTCATGTAATACTATCACTAAAATTTCAACTTGGGTATAGGCTACATTGCACTAGTTCTATGAATCCATTTTAACACGGAATTTTAGGAAAGATGAGCAGCTACTGCTTTTACTTCTAGTCGCTCAGCTGACGATATTCAGGTTGATACTGTTATATCAGTCTCCTGTAATGAACAGTTCTCGGTGTGAAAACCTTCACTTAGAAATCGCAATTGCACAGTATCAGACTGTAAGAACAATGACGTTGTTACTATGATAAAAATCAGTGTACGGACAACTCTGGATTCGATTAAAAAAATAGGGGAACCTAGAGAACATGGTGTGGCATCTATCAGCTCCCAGTAATATTTTTCCGATAAATGTTTCACCTAGTGTCAGAAACCACTAATTCTAAAGAAAATCAGTGCATATAAAAAGTTACAGTAGACCAACTTTAAACAACTATAAAAGATATACGCTTAATGCGAATGAACGAAACACACACCAGTCTCCATTGTGCACAAAGCTAACGGAAGTCCCCTCGTGAAACACGACAGCCAGTCGCAGCGCCGTCACACAACACCGGTGCGATTGAGAGATATGATACCTTGACCACACGGCAGGGCGTGGGCCATTACACAAAGAAGCATTTCAACAGTGGCTGTGGAGTCTTTTGGATTGGTTGTATAAAAAAAATCCCGACCTATACTGCTACCTTGGCGAGGTGGTCGGGCTTGTGCTGACTAGGACTCTGGTCCTTCCAGGTGCAACCCTGTCAGACAGGCCAAAGGGGAACAGTCAGACGAAAAGCAGTTACACTCATAGGACACACTACTGACCGCGTAGGAATGCTTAGGTAGTGAGGCACGATCCTATGGGCATACAGCAGAACTATTTTCATAGTTGAGGCACTGCTGTCTTCCGTATCAGGAAGAAGGAGGTTAGAAAAGGTACCCTTAAACAAAGAGCACTCCGATCGCCCAACGGTTGACCGTGACCGCCGGCCGACGGTCGAAAAACATTTTTTACCCCTCAAAAGCCTGATGTAGCTTCTAGTACATCCACTGCGCGCAGCAGTGCTCAGAATGAGATCATTGTCTTATTCACTGTGCCCTCGGGCGAGGCAAGCCCCTCACTGCCAAGTGAGTCAGACTCTTGAGTCATTGGCTCCGGATGGGGTCCCTCAAATCAACCCCCTTCCGCGACATAAACGACCGGGAAGTATCACAAGTTATCGTTCTCCCGACAGTGACATTACTAACCGATCAGGACTTTCTCCTACTGTTTTACCCCCTATTCCTACTGCCTTCGGGCGATAACTGTTTTCTGAGGCCAAGACAACTGGTATACATTGGCGCCTTCAACGTCCGCACTCTCCGACAAATGGGTCAGCAAGCTGCTCAAATCTGGAGCTTGATATGTGCTGTGTGTCGGAGATGCGAGTCTACGATTCTAGCACGGTTATCCATTTGGGCTCACCTCTAGATAATTATCGATCCCAGAGAGACGCTAGAGCTGAATCTCGCGGTCAAGCTGGGGTAGGAATCGCATTGAGTTCCAGAGCGGAGCAATGTTCGCTCGATTGGATCCCAGTGAACAGTCGCTTGTGCGCCGTCAGACTCAATACGTCGATAAAAGTCTGTCGACGCAAATCAGAAAGACGTTATGTATTCATCATATCATACTGGCGTACGCTCCGACGGACAGCTGTTCGGATGCTACCAAGGATGTGTTCTATGACGCCCTCGTTGACCTTCTGAGGCAAACTAAACACTCAAACATCATCATACTACCTGGCGATTTTATTGCTCAGCTTGGTCGTTTTTCTCCGGATGAGAAGCTGCTAGGAGCTATGTTGGGTGTCCGGGCACAACCCACTGATAATGGCGAAAGACTACTGCAGCTGTGGGCATCCCACGGTCTGTATATTTCGAGCACGGGATTCCAACACAGGAAAAAGCACTGTTACTTGGAGACCTCCGTGTGCCTCTCAACCGTGGACACAGTTGGATCATATAGCAGTTAGTTACAGGTGGCGTCACTCTTTCAAGGACTGTCGTGCGTTTTGGAGCAACCACCTGGACTCGAACCATGCTGTTGTGCGTGCCCGTTTTGTTTTATCATTTGCCCAGAAAACATACGCTCGTAAATGCGAAATGCTTAACTGGCATTCTAGCGATGTGGGTGTAAAGAATGCTTACCAAATGGCGTTGGTTAAAAGTTGCCCAGTTCGAGTCTGAAGAAGGTTTCTAACGAACACTGGGAACAAATCGCAGAAGCTATGAAGGCATGCTGTGAATGGTCATGTTCCGATGGAGCTGTTCAATTTCGACATAACCGGATTTCCGTCACGTCGATGAACCTCATGAACAAGCGTCCCTCGATCCCACCTGGTACTGAATATGTCGACCGTCGAGAACTTAAATGCGAGCTGACTAAAAGCTTGCGCAAAGACCCTGAGCACTACTTGGTCGAACAATCAAAAGAAATGGAAAGAGCCTTTTTATCTGGGAACAGCAGAAGGTTCATTTCCCTGATCCGTGGTTGTACTGGCCGTCGAGTCGGTGTACGTGAGACCACTTATCACCGATCGATCGCGCCGACTTGACAGGTGGGCTGAACATTTTGAAGAACAGTTCAGCTGGCCTCAACCAGATCATGTGGACGACGGGACCCGATTGGTCAGTTATGGAATTCCAAACGGTCCTCCGTCAGAAGCAGAAATGGTCCTGGAGCTCAAGTTATTGAAGCGTAATAAGGATCCGGAACCCGACCTCTTCCCTCCTTCTCTTTTCAAGGATGGTGGGGGAGAGGTTGATATCAGAACTGACAAAACTCCTCCAGACGATCTGGGAGACTGAAGAGGTACCTCGTGATTGGTGCCTATCAACAGTCATTCCCGTTTTCAAAAAGGGGGCCCGAATCCAATGTGACAACTACAGAAGCATCAGTTTGGTGTCTATTGCGTCCAAGTTACCCACTGGTCTCATTTTACGTCAGCTCACTAAGCCCAGAGAGAGACAGATACGCAAAGAACAGGTAGGATTCCGATCCGGTCGAGGTTGCGTTGATCATATTTTTACCTTGCGACGGATCTTGGAACATCGGCACTGTTACAGACAGCTGTAGTGTTTTTAAACCTGAAGGCTGCTTTCGACTCAGTTGCTCGTAACGTTCCCTGGAGCTGTCTCCCTCGCAAGGGAGTACCAGGGAAGTGAGTGAATCTATTGAGATCACTGTATGCTCACTCTGCAAGCAGGGTGAGAGTTTATGGACAACTGTCTCGGGCGTTCACCACTTCTAGTGGTGTTCGTCACAGGTGTCCGATTTCCCCCTTCCTGTTCAATTTTGTCATGGACGACATTCTGTAGGGTGCGCTTCAGGAGTCCAGTGGGCTTAGTGTTGAGCTACTTGCTGGTGCACGATCGACCGATCTGGAGTACACGGACGACATTGTCTTACTTAGCCCCTCTGCCGAAGACATGCTGGACAAGGTGAGTGACTGGGCTGGTTTGTATGGAATGCGCCTCCACCTTCAAAGTGCTGCTTCAAGACTGGAGCATTCCCACTCCTACTTTCTTCATTGCAGGTAATCCGCTTGAGACCGTGGACAGTTTCACATACTTGGGCAGCACTATCTCGTCACCCTGTAATACTGCTGATGAGACATCAGCGAGGATTACAAACGCCTTTGCCAAACTGCGTCATCCGTGGCGCCGAAAAGACGTCCGGTTGTCGCTGAAAGGAAGGGTATATGATGCTTGTGTATGTTCCGTTTTGCTCTGTGGTTCGGGAAACGTGGCCTGTTCGCGAGGAAGATATCAACAGGCTTGCTGTGTTTGACCATCGTTGTCTCCGCCAATTAGCTCACATTAAATGGATTGACCGCGTGAGCAATATGGCAGTTCGCCGGCGCGTATTCCGGAACGCTCGGGATACGCGATCACTCAATCACGGTACACAGCTTGCGATGATTGGGTCACGTACTCCGTATGTCATCTAATCGTTTATCGTACCCGGCATTATATGCTGGGGCCATCAACAGTTGGGTCAAACCGCGTGGTGGCCAACCAACAACGTGGTCACAGACCTTGACTGCTCCATTGAGCAGTGGGCAGGTGTCGCCTGCCTGGATGGGGTTCTCGTGATCACTCAAACCACTGGTTAGAGACGCTATCCGAGATTGTAATGTGTCGCAGTCAATGGCGGACCTGTATCCATACCATTTTTAGTTCTTCCGCCTAGTCTTGTTTTAATAATTCCCAACCCTCTTAGTAACGTTTTCTTCCCGGATATTCCACTTCACTGTTGAGGCGAGCGGCGGCCCGAGCCACAGTACCTATTGGTCAGGCTCATGGCTGCTATGATGATGTATAAAAAACATCCAACCAGCTAAAGGTAGTACTATGTGACAATACGTCATACAACTCAGGAGTAGTACCTTTAAAACTGATTACAGAGACCCTAAACTGTATTATACTCAACCGTACCAAAAAGGCCTAATTTAAACAGGCTATGGAAGTAGGATAAAATGAAATGTTCCAAGACGATCTTACTAGCAGCATGACAAAATGACGGACAGGGTCGTGGTTAAGATAGATGAAAAAGATTAAGTATGATGAACTTCTTCAGGTATTGTTTCTAAAAGATTTTTTATTGTGTACGAAGTTCGGACGAGTCACACGAATCGGGCCACATTCATGCAATTGCTTAGACGCCAACAAATGAGAACGTAAGGTACAGTTACATGCTCAATCGACGACATGCCGAGATTCATTCCGACCACAGTTAACTATTCTGCTTCACGTAACTGCCAATGAACGTTCTTTGAACAGGGTTGGGCTGTACTGTAGCTTCAGCATCGAAAAACAGTATCATTCAAGATTGCAAGCATCACTTCCCGAATCGTCCTACACGGACGAATAGGTAAGTTGACTACCCAGAAGTGAAAACCGACTAGCAGACGTAGACAGCCGATACTGTAAACAGCGCACTAGTTTGAAGCACGCAAGCTTGACCACAGTGGACGCACCGGTTGATCTCTAACCTACCAACAATTTGCAGTCAGGGTTGGCTACAGAAGCCTACAACTGGGGCACACCCCGTTGTTCACAGCAGGTAACCAACCCATTAAGCGGCAGCTTGAAACCCTAACTTATGGCTTCCATGATCGCTGTGCTGAATCTCTATTCCTTACGGAAAATGGTCAATGTCAAAACTGCTTAGAACCAAACCCGTAAACGATACAGTTCCCTCGTCTGAGCCTTTTTGGTAAATCTTACATCTTCTAACCTAATCCACGTTACTGCTGCGATGAAAAGCAGTCTGTCACAGTGCTTAAGTCAAGGGGTACGGTGGTTGACAATGAATGAAACAAGTATATTACTTTCGTACTCATTCACATTAGCTCAATAAAGACTACGGAACTGACTTTCTAGCTAATCGCTCACGCGCCACATAAGAGGCCGTTGCGCCCACCTCGTGAATAGTGTTCACTTATTCTAGCAAGAAAGTGAAAATTTAACAGAAGCCACAAAATTGTGACAGAATCCATGGTGCCGCAAAAGAGAAAATCCTGAAGGATGCACCCCGAGCCACATGACTTTATAATGAAAACCGTGGTGCGGTTCCGTGACGAAGAGGTACCACCACCTTTAATTTTTACAGTTCGGTTTCACACAGAGAACTATCAAATCCGGGGTTCCAAAGAAGAAACTTACATGTTAGAATCCAAATCGTTGGAAGTTCGGCGCAGGCGACTAGCCGACATAAAATATCCGATGAGAATGTTGTAACTCCCGAAACCGTTTGACATAGCTCAATCCATAGTGCAATCAAGAATAGACTAACTACAGTGAAGTGACAGTCCAACTAATGATGAGTCGAAGTGCAGCCTCCTCGCGGTACACGGAGCACCAAATTAAGTGTTAAATAGGAACTTGGTTACAGGTCACGTCTGTCTGCTCAGTGAAGATCAATGCATGTAACAGATATCAAGCTGGCACTATCATGTTTGCTGAAAAAGCATTCCGTCACAGTCAGCGCTGGAGATTTTACAGCAAACAGTTTAGACCGAAGTGGACGCACCAGAGAAGAACATTGAACAATAATAGCATAATAATTGCAGTGTTAAATATTTATATAGGCCAACTGTCTCATCAGGTGGCAGGAATAATGTCGGAATGAAAAATACAAGTTTATGGACAGGATCGCATGTTGTTCATTTAAACTAGATTGGAAAACGAAAACACGGGAACAGACCACTAACTAACTGACAGTCGTTTCGAAGTGAGTAAGAAACGAAACACGTTAGGTTACAATCAAAAATGAGTTTTAATCATAAACTCATTGAAGCCGACCACAAGATGTGTTGCGGTTTTTTTTTGCATGTCAAGAGAACTACGGCCGCCATTAGTGCAAAAACACGCATGCGATAATTATCCGCAGTAGGGTGGCAAGACGTGTAATAATGGTGATAACACTAACTATCATGAGGTGGAAGACGGTTGTCATGGAACGAAGTCCGGCGGACCTAAATGGATGCACAACCACATGATACACGCCGGATTCGGATGAGCAGTTCGTAGTAGGCAGGTAGAATGTGGAGGGTGAGCAAAGGCACGAATAGGTTCGAAATGAATTCAAGCCAGAATAGCGCAATGTTGGGTCCAAACGGTAGCGGTAATACGGATGGAGGTTGGTGAAGAGTGGAATACATACAAAAAAACTGCTGCGCAACACCCCGTTAAATGAAATGAAGTTGTAAAGGGAAAGCAATTTGAATGAAACCTGAAGAGCTCGTTAAGAGATCAAGTCTGCGAAGTGCAGCGAATCACAAAATTCAGCTGACTGAAACAGCACCTGGCACACGGGACTGTGCACACCACACATTGAGGAGTGGAACAAGTTAATATGCACAACAGCACAATAAACAACGTGGCAAACCGAATTCGTGTGAAAATCACCGGCAAAACAAAAAGTGAATTGACGCTAGTTACCTACAGAGTGCAGAACGTAGTCAACATCGTATGCAATGACAAAGCAAGGTGACTGGTGCACTGTTGCCACGGCGAGAATGGGATGTACCAACATGGTAGTTGAAAAACAGAAACAAACACAAGCAGGGTTAGGCTTCAACACGTTGTTTCTGAACGAACAGCGACCAAGTTCACACGTTCAAAAATCGCGAATGACAGCTGGCGAGATGGGCGCACTGTTTCCACGTATTATACTTGGGCTGGTTGTCTGCCGCTCACAGGCATGGACTGCTTCATTAAATGTGCACCAGTGGACAACTGTGAGGTCCTACTGGCATTCGAGCCAATTTCATCGTTGTCTGCCCAATGTCGGTTCGCTACAGACCCTCCAGCCCTTCTCGACCGATTGGAGTTGGTTGAATATTCAGAGCTATGAAATTCGTGAACAAAAATGACAGTGCAACTCATCAGTTGTGTATACAAATAATCTCGTTGACATACCTTACGCCAAAACCAGTATCACGGGAAATTCCAAGCAAATGGATAAATAAACTCAATACTGCCCAGGTTGGTGACGAACGTCCACATGCTTATTTGTCACATCATAAGCCTATTACTTGCTCTAATCGCAACCGTGGGCGAGCACGTGCACGTGACTACGACACTATCAGAAACAAATAGACAGTGACATATGAAAGGTTGTATGGGCACACGCTCGGACAAAAAGCGGATTTTTGGATGACAGCTAAGAAATAGTTAAGTAGTGAATCTTAAGTCTTACACATATCTCTCCACTCATTATTACGTTAGCCACTGAGCCAACAGTGCAGTCTAGCAGGCCAAAATTCAGTACAGCAAATAAGAAATAGATAAGATACCACATACGAACATGAATGAAGCTCCACTGATACCAGCCACTGAAGTCAACAAAGTGAAGGTTAAACTGTGTGTAAATACGGGACAACGATCACAGAACCCCAACAGCCTGGTGTCAATGTAATGACTACAATCTAATCGGAACAAAATCCGATGGGTTGGTTACCTTAATTCAGACGCCTGTTCTTGAGATGAAATTTAAAATAAAACTGGTCGTTCGTATATACAACTCATGAAGGCTTCATAAACGGTGTGCTACAGTAGACATTCCTGAGATGACAAGCCTGAGGTAACAGAAGAAAAAACGGTTGAATCCAATAACCAGAATAATGATAGCAATAGTGCAACATATACGGAGAAATAATCCATGAAAATGAATACCGAGGAACAACCGAGTTGCTTGTTCACCACGCAGTTGAGATAAAAAAGTGCACAATAACAAAACACCCATTTGAACAATGAAGCAGCGCGTTGAAAACAGAAGAAAAGAACGAAGAAACATGATCATTACTCACAAGCGAAAGTGGTTGAGCGTTCACATGTGATAATTCGGTCGTGCTTAATCTGAAGTCACTGGCGCAATGGTAAACACGGTTGCCTCATGAACAGTGTGGCCGTGGTTCTAGTCTCGGCAGTGGCGATGATATGCACTACTGACGAGCTCTAATGAGGGTGAAACTCGAGTCTAGTGCTTCTTTTCGAAAGGGGCCGACTGGAAAGTTTATGGGAATGCGACAGCTGCGATCAATTGTGGGTGACGTTCAACTTGAAACAAAAAACAGCCCACAAATGACCTGATAGGAAGTGTCATGGTAACACACTATCTTGTAGGACGGAAAATGTCGCCATGCACAAAAAACATGTGCTGTACTATACACGGACTACATATTATCAGACTGTCTCAGTTCAGTGATGACAACGCATTAGGTTCGATCATCGAGGCCAAAATCATGAAGCAAAACAGTCGACATCAAATAGACGCTAAATGAGATGGCAATTTGAAGAAAACTGCTTACGAGTGACGATCAGACCGATCTGAGCCACGAACGCGAGGTGTGTCGTTGGAAGGGCGACCCGACTCTCCTGCAGGAGATCCATCGCCACCAGGAAAATGATCATCGTCTGTCTCTTGGCTAGAAGCATTTCCGCCTCGGGTAATCCTCTTCCTGTCTGCAGAATTATTACGCCCGTGCCGATCAACCAAATTACGGTCTTCCGTTTCTAGTTCTTGACTCAGATTCGATCCTTGCGCATCCGAATCTTCGGAACCCCGCCGGCGATCAGCAACATCCCCATTGTTACCAGTTCGATCATGCCAGTCGCTGTAGTCACGAGAAACACCTGGGCCACGACGTGAACCACCTCCACCCCGACCAGCATGACGTCGAGGTCTGGAATCGCCATTGTGACCACGTACATTGCGCGTATCCCTTGTCTAAAACATGAGGACAATGTGAACATTGATTATGCTTATAGATCTAGGGAAAGTGAATTAGAGTGCCGATCTTCAGCAAAGATATTTTCACAAACAGCAGCTACAACAGTATGGCTAAAGTGAGGGGTGAAAACACTCAATAAAAATTGCTCTGAGGTGGCAAGGCGAAAAGCGTAAGCACATTGTCGCCCATAAAGTGTTGGGAAAGGTTCTGATAAACTTCAAGAACATGACATGATAAAGCGATATGGATGGAAACAGTGACGAGCCAACCCTAAGAAAATGAGCCACCAATCAAGTTAGGGCAACCAACACAACACAGTCGCTGAGACAGTTGGTCGAATAAAATCGGGTGGCACGACTGTCGCTACAAACGATGTAGCTTGACGGAAATCCTGAAAGCTCTGAGCAAATCGTTGTTACTTATGTGGTCATATGATGCTGATTTTACGCCCGGAGCTTAAATATCGCAGTTACAAGTGCTGTCCTCTGGCGTTGCGTCATTGTTTGCCAATGTCCAGCCCCAAGGAACAATGAAACATTACCAAATACACAAGCAAACGTAAGTCGATATAGGACTACTAGAAAATCTAGTAACCTAAAACTCGATTCCTCGATCAGTCTAGCTTCTCTCATTTACTTCCATAAAACATTAACCAAAGCCGTGACCTACAGACTAGATTGACCTTGAGAGACAATAAACCGATTATGAGTTACAGCAGTCCAATGTGTGGTAGATCAGGGGCGCCAATAATCAGACATTCAGAAGAGTATCTCACAACCGATGGTTTACGGATAACGCGAGAAATCGAATGAGCCATCCTCGGGAAAAATCGGTCTAAGGGGACAAAAATGACGGGGAGCACTGAAAACAACAGAATTGAACAGATTTGCGTATGACGTTAGAAACAGAAACGTTGGAGCACTGTGGGTTAGAATTTCGGTCCCGAAATGCAGGTATAAAACTAGCAGAAAACATGTGCGAATTTAAAAATTGAACCACTTCTCACTACATAATAGAAAATGTTTTTTGTCACTAAATATGGTGCACTACGGCGACGTTTTAGATGTGAAAATGATAACCGGATTATTATAATCAAGTGACTAGACAAGCACGCTTTTGAATTATCTTAAGCAATACTCAGTCAAAGTGCTACGTGCTGAGGTTAATGAGATACAGGAGCGCAATAGCAACATTACGTCGTCTTTATCCGGGTGTTGTCTCTGTAGAACTCCTAAAGCCATGACGCCGTTAGCGGATATCTGTTGCCTGCCACTTCTTTTTAGGCTAGTCAACTTGTTCTGGTAAACCGTTGAGATGCTACCGGTTAGCGGCTGGAGTGTTTACGAGTAAAACATTTTACCGTCCCTTCAGCAACACAATAAATCTAGACAAACAGGAAATACGATCGTACCCACTTCGCTGTTGTCCAGCGCGAGCAGATTAACAGTGACGTTCACACTTGCCGAAGTCCATCAACGATCAAACTAGGTCAGTGGCGTCGCCTGAACTGAATTAGCAGTGCGAGCAGTGGTTGGATGCGGGCTCAAATATTTCCAGGAAGCCCAGCCGGTACCGCAGGGTAGTGACACAATAGAAGCAAAATCATTTTTTCCGGAAAAAGATGAGCCTTTTTCCAACCGTCAACCTCAGGAACAACGAGATTGAAGTTTGATAGGCATCTACCCATTGGCTTGCTTAGCTACTCTTCGTGTAACTATCACACAGTCCAGGTGGAACTGGTCAGGTGTGCTTTCCTTTTCATTTCTTTTAGCAGCTCTATGCAATACACAACATTCGATTATCCACACAGTTACCCGCTACCCATTACGTTTACGTGC